>VWZK01010035.1:494721-519396 GCA_013396935.1 Baryphthengus martii | reverse complement strand
ACCGGCCTGCACGGCTTCATCTTCTACTTCCTGGCTTCCGTCCTCCTCTCCGTGCTCTTGGTGTTAAAAGCTGGACGGCGATGGAATAAGTACTTTAAATCCCGAAGGCCGCTTTTCACGGGGGGGCTTATAGGAGGGCTCTTCACGTACGTCCTGTTCTGGACTTTCCTCTACGGCATGGTTCACGTCTACTAAACCACCTAGGGAGCCACCTTAGCTGCAGTGGTTTTTAATGAAGCGGGAGGACTGTTGCCAAAAATCACCTACACAACTAGGCCAGCTTACCTTTGAAACCGTTGTTCATCGCTTGTATGATTAATACCGTCGGTAAATTATGTCCAAATACAAATGAATCGGTAGCACTGTTCTAATTAAACTGAATGTGAAACACCACTTGGATGCCTCCCATGACCATTTGTTTGGTACTTACGGAGTCACCTCTGTCCCTGATGGCAGGGGGTCGGTTAATGTCGTCTCTTGGATCCTTTTGGGTTAAGACGCACCAGTTGCAATCCCTTTTAGATTTGCAGCCTGTCGTTACACACAGACGCCACTGGAAGGGGTGTGTAACAGCACTCTCAAAAAGAATCCCCTGACACAAGGAAATACCGCCCAGTAGCGTGTAACTAAGTGTACGTAAAGGTTTGGTAGGGCAGCGTACTTGAGCTGCTAGTGCAGCTGTTAGTGCCGCGGGCGCTGCACGGACGCGCTGTCGATAAGTGACATGGTTACGGATGCTCCTCCCGGGCGTACACAAGTCACTAAGTAACGCTCTCACAAATCACTTTGCTCCTTTTTCATACTGCTGTGGCCAGTGAAATGCAGACAACCAAGCACAGCCTCTTACTCCCTGCCAGCTCAGTCCGTGCCGAACGCCCATAACCCTGCCGGCATTTTCCATACCTGAGCAGTGCCTTGTGATTCCGTGTATCTATCTCTGGCAGGAACAGGAGGGAAAACTCAATCACCCACCATCCAGGCAATATCCTTGCTCTAGACCTGCTTAGGCTTGAATTGACTTGCTCAGCATAAGTGTCCCAAAGAGAAGGTGGCGCGTGCCACCTAAAAACCACGCTGTACAGAAGAGTCTTGGAGAGTGTTGCCCTAATAGTGGCAAATTTTATTGCTGTACATTAAATACAAGGAGGAAAAAAAAAATAAATCTGGTTATGTTTTATCACCAGCAGTGGCTGTGGGAATTGTGTTAAACGGGGTATAAAGGAGGGAAATATTCTAGGGAACCTTTGGGGGCCTGAAGCCCTTGAAGACTTCAATTCAGGAAACCGCTTTGGTCATCTGACAAGAGGCCGTTTTGTCCAGTTGAAACACTGGTTTCAGTAGAGCAGGGTCAGCTCTGAGTTACGCTGAGCTACTTGGTCTCCAGGAGTCGTGCCTTGGCCTGATGTCACACGTGAGGTTCAGCATCTAGAAATTATTCAAACAGAATTAAGCTCTGACAGTCAAAGCCTGGGCTGTCTGATGGGCGTGATGATTTTAATGGGCCTGACTCGCGTCTGCCTAGAGCAGAGACTTCTGGCCCGAAGAGACAGCTTTGGATGCTCTTAGAGCAGCAGAGGTACACAGCTTAATTAAATTATTTTAAGTCCACTGAGTAATTCTGTTTTCTAGCCAGATGTTTGACTCTGCACCTGAACAGAAGCTGAGGGAGTGGACTAGACAGGCTGAGGTTTGCTCTCAGTGAGTGAATTCAGTTTGCCACTGCTAACAAAGGGGAGTTACTTTAGAACCAGCCCATACCCCAGAGTAACCCCCTTAAAGAAGTTCAAGGAGAGGTGAGCTCAGCCTGCCTTTCCCGTGTGCGTAACGCTGGGCCACGGCAGCTCCCTCTCGACAGCTCTCCTAGCCGTACGTAAGGACGCGGTCGCGGGAGCCCTTCAAATCTTGACACTCAAAGAGTGCACAGAAACACTTTATCTTTGCCATGATGACTCCTGAGCAGCATGTACAGAGCACTGCTCGGTTCGTACCAGGCTGTGATGTGGACGCTTTAAGTGAGGCAGGACTATTTATTCACCTACTGTCTTCAGGAGCTGGCGAGTCGGTTCCTGTCAGCTCAAGCAAACGCAAACTTTAAATAATATTTCATAAGGACTTTTCTGAGATGAGGTACATCCTCACATGAGCATAAAACTGGCTGCAACGAGACTTCTTTCTCTGTTGGGAAACAAAGCAGCTCTCTTACTTCTTGGTAGTCACCAGCGTATTGAAGCCACAGAGATAATCTGTCTTCTACGTGCTCCTCCTGTTTGTATATTTGGAAGAACCTGGCAAAGCCCATTTCACCCGCAGAGCTCCCCTTCCAGTCTCTGCCGTGCAGTTCAGGATACTACAAAAGCAGCAGACGCATTAAGTCCCCCATCCAGCTCTCTCCCCACCACAAGCCATCGGTCGGTGATGCAGAAAGGACAATCCTGAGCAAATGAAACCAGGCACCGAACAGAGGCGGGAGAACCTCAGGCTGTCTCCGTGCAGGTCCTGCCGGCGCAGTGCCGCTTCCCAGGGCTCTAACCCCCTTCCCCCGACTATCGACTACAAAACCATCTGTCCCTGCCTTGCTCCCGAACGCTCCTCTGCCCGCTGTCCTGTCCATGCTCTGACACGGCAGCTCTCTGGGCCAGCTGGAGGTGGGGGGGCAGCAGGCGAGGTCGCTGGGACCCGGCTGTGGCTGAACCGTTTCTCCGCTCAGAGCTGCGCCAGGACTTCTCCGGCTGTTCCTGAGACGAGCGGAGCACCTCGTTGCAGTGGCTGTGAAGGCTTTTCCTGGAGAAGCACCTTTTCTAGCCCTGATGGTTACAGACACTCTGTGATAAGAACAATTGTCTCCACTGACACCGACCCAGACAGCATGGATAGGATAGGGAGAGCGTAGGGTGACAAGCTCCTTTCCCCCAGGCTCCGAGAGCTGCTCAAATGCTGCATTTCATGGCCCTTCCCAGCAAGAGCAGTTCTGCTGCTTTACATCTTGTCTCACAAGTAACACAAGGGAGAGTCGGCCGCGGCGGGCGCAAGCCAGCGGAGCGGGAGATGGGCTGGATCTCCACCTCAGGCCTCCTCAGAGCGCCGCTGGTGTTTCACATCACCACTCTTCCGCACACGGAAGCAAAGCACAGCGGCAGGGTAACGCTGGCTGCTGATGTAGGTACAGACTGATCTACTAGTAGATAGAAAAACAGTCGTTTGGTGCCTTCTTTTTCCTTTTATGAAACTGTTTTATAAATCCGTAATGACGACGCTGTTGCAAGCTCAGGATACCAGAGAACATCTTGGGGAAAGAAGGGTGCTCTTTAAAGGACTTTTTTTTTTTTTTCCTCTGGAAATCCCAATAATAGAGAGTAGATCTGATCTGGGGTATCTCCACCTCCCAGTCCTGGTGTGATCTCACACCTGTGTGGTTTTCCTGGAACAAGACTCCAGCTGGCAGACCCACCGCTGTGCCTAGAGCCCCCCGAGCTGCTCAGGGCTCTGATTCCCGTTCAGCGTAGGGCTAGACAACGACTTCCTGGAACTGGACCTGAGGAGAGGAGCACAGTGACAGACAAGACGAGCAGGCTCTTTCTGTTTCAGGAGGCAACGTGGGCAACAGGTTCCCAGCCAGGCCTGGCACCCCGTACCGCAGAGGCCATCGCCCTCTGTACAGCTAAAGCCCCACTTCTCAGTTTCATGAGGCTCTGGCGCTCCTGGAGCCGCCCCAGTTCCAGCCTCAGTCATTAGGACTGACACCACAGGACCGTTTATAGTCCAGCCATGACGCAGCAGCTTCCTTTGCTTCCCAGCAAACTGCAGCAAGGAATTACGGAGGGAGGGAGTAACTTGGCTAAACACATTTGGAGGAAGATAATTTCCTGGAATTGGCCTCTGTTTGCCATTAGTGTTTACTGTGTTCCTGTGTCATCTCCTCTTTCCATTAGTCATAACGATAAAGCCATTACATTGAAACACAAAAGCCAAGCCCACTTACTTTACTTCCTCGTACTTTTTGCCTCGATAAAAATTACTCTTTTTAATCAGATACAGCAGCACCAGGTCACAAAAGAAAGCACCCTGCAAGGAGAAAGAATCTGTGTTTTATCTTTAGAGCAGAAGAAGTGTTCTGATCTAATTAGCAATGAGCATTAATTAAAGAAGACTAACTTGTAGGAGCTGTATTCTCCTTAATCTTAGGGGTATTTAGACCACCAGGTATAGTAACAAATGCTGATAAGACAGGATATGGACACACAGCTCCCCGAGCAGTCAGAGCAGCACAAACTCTACTGCAGCAGATAGAAACCAACCACCTCATTGTATCCTCATAACAGCTACCTGAGGGATCTGCATCCCAATAGATTGCTTTATGAAAATACATTCACTTACCGCTCCCATGAGAGCAAGCCCTGAACCAATATTGATAACAGTGGGAATGATGTTAAATTTCCCTGCCTGAAAGGGGAAAAAAAAAAAATAAGGGTCATGAAGTACTTGGTGAAAGAACAATCCAAGAAACAAACTTCAGGGTGCGGTATGACAGAGGGGAAGCTCCTCGTGCCTGTGGGTGTGTTTTGTTAGCAACAGGCAGCTTTGCAGTGAATAATCTTGGAGGCTAAAGGTCCGTGTGTATCTGACCCAACGGTCTACGGCTGCATTTCTGAGCTTGCGCCATCCCTGGAGGAGGCTTCTTTTTTTCTGCCTACACAAGGAAAGCAAATTGCTGGGGCACGTTTACTTCTGCCAGCCTTTAGATGAGCCTGGTTTTAGGTAGAAAAGATGCGGCCTCATTTGCACTCTGAGTCATCTCCCTTCTTAGCTCCACGGGGATGACTGGAAAGAGCCCTTTCCTACAAGCCAGAGAGGCTGTTCTCATCCCAGAACTGCTTCCACTAAAAAGTGTCCCCCACCTTTTTTCCTCTCCAGGCTCTGGATTATTCTGGCCTGGGACCTCACCTTGCCATTGACCATCACATCGAAGCGGATTCCATAGGCTTTAATGAGCGTCCGGTAGTCAACCCCCTCAGCATCCCGGTAATACTTGGCAAACCTGGAATACAACAATGCTGATTTTAACTCCATCATCTGCCCTCTATGTACAAGAACCCAGCTGAATTCACCTCTCTTCAAACAGATCTAGTCACCTACCAAAGCCAGCTCCGACTTGCCAAGCACAGGACTCCCCCCTGCCCTCCCCACCTCTGCTAAGGAGCCTGCTCGGCTGGGGCAGCGCCTGACACAGGCTGGTGCCGCTTCACTGCCAACCTCTGACACCTGCCAGTCAAACCAGCTCAGCCCGACTGTGGTAACTGCATCGTGTTCTCCTCTTGACTTACCTGAAATTGTACCCAGAAGAGATGGATTTTTCGGTGAACCTGTTATCCAGCCGGCTAAAAGAATAGTGAGGATTACATTCAGAAGGGGCTTTATCAAGATCACAGTTCCATTCAATCTGAATTCCTATCACACCACCCTTAACGAAAGAGAGAGACAGTGTGAGTTTTTTAAGCTTAGTTCAATTAAAGTGTCTTCAAATTTATCAAGATCCTTGGGCAAGTTTTCCGAAGGAAGAAGAACAGCTGCACTTCTGGTCAGGGACACGAGCGCACGCACTTCTGGATGGGCTAAGTTCATGCTTGTGATACTAATCACATTACACACAGCCCTGGCTTTCCCTGTCCTGGTATCCTAGCAGTAGGTTTCTCATCTCAGGACACAGATTGCATTAATTTAAGCGTCTGTAACGTACTTCAGTGGAGATGAGGCTCTTCGATGCAGGGATGATGTTCACAAATGCAGAAGCCAGCACAAAGCCTGCACTCTTCTCCCCTGTGCTTCCTGGGATGCCCCGGGCTGGCTCCATCTTCCCCCCTGGATTCACACACTGGGTCACAGCCTGTTTGGTGCTGCAGCCCCAGGACTCCACACAGAAACGTGTCTGTTTTCTGCAGGGCAAGCCTCCCGGGGTGTTCTCTGTGCAGAGAAGCCCCACCGGCCTTTCAGAGTTGTGGGTTTAAATCGACGGCGTAGCAATGTTGAAATTAAACAAAGAAACCCTGAGCAGAGCAGTGGTTTGGGCAGTGCTGAGCAACAAGTAACTGACCCAACCACCCTTGCTCAAGGGCCCGCCGTGTCGCCCTGCTTCCCGCTCCCTGGGGACACAATAAATGGGACCAGGGAGATTTTAAGCACCAGCATCATCTCTCCACTGCCCCCTGGACAGTCACCAGTGGCTCTCCTCCCAGCCACCCAGTGAGCAGTGCAGCCAGCTGGGAAGCCAGAGGAGCCCGAGGTGCACTCCTACCTCCAAGGCCATTTCCTGGAAGTCGCTCCCAGCCCACCGAACAATGTTCCCCAGGAGGAAGATGGGGCAGTAGGGATGCTCCGCGCTGTAGCGGCAGCTCTTCAGGTAGGACTCATTGTTGGTCGCCAGCACGTTCACCCTGCGCATAGGGAAGAGGGAAATCCACCTCGCGTCCCTCTCTGCTTGTCTGCACAGCCTACAGCACCCAGACTGCAGAGACAAGGGACTCCTCCAGCACTCCTCGTGCACAACAGAAATGGCACCTTCCCGCTAACCTGGTCACCCTGCGAGCCTCTCCACTGCTGACCCAGGAAAAGCAGTCTGCCCAAGCAAAAGTGACCTCCAGGCCAGATGGGGACTAGGCCAGCTGAATCTGGGCTCAAGGAAGGACTCACATGGAGCAGGTTGCCAGCGTGTTCCAGGGCCACCTGGTTTTCTCAGGTTAAAAAATAAAGATACTCAGAAATGTCTGGCTGAGCCTGGGAGGACAGCAAGAACATTCTCCTTTCATACACTCCTTTATTTAGCTCATATTGTAGCAGCAAATTCAAACAAATATTTTTAAATCTGCAGTTTCCCAGCCTTGTCCAGGCATTTTTATGGAAGAGGAAGAATATCTGGGAGCAGAAGCAGCTCAGGAACCTGACTATGCCCTGGCTTGTGGACAGATCCACCTGCCTTAGGAGCTCTGGTGCTCCCCATGCCGCAGGAGCCATCATAGATCTCATCTGGTGAAGGACAATCTTATCCCAGTCGCTCTCTGAGAAGCTCCAAGCCCTCATTACCTCCTTGTTCCTCCACAGCCTCCTCCTGTGCCACAGCAGAGGGAATATCCACTTCCCTACCCCAACCCTCAGGCAGAAGGACAGTGGAGCAAGCTGAGGTTATTGCTGCCGCGATGGAGAGGACAGAGGGACCTCTGAGCATCTGCACTTACTTGGAAAACTTAAACTTGGGGAAGCGGATTGAGTTCTTGATATAAACAGTGAAGTTCTCTGCACTGGCGAGAAGTGGTGTCCTGGAAGAGAAGGGTTTGTTTTCTGGTTTACATTTGTACCCTGCCCACAGGCTAAAGCCAGCCCTGCCACTTACCCCACACAGCCAGTGTGGAGTTGGTGAGGAGCGTGCGGGCTGAGGGGAAGCCCCGAGAGCTGGAAACAGCCGTGGGACAGCCAGCGAGCCAAGCAGGGGGGAGCAGAGGGCCAGTCGTGCCAGGGGACCATGCAGAGCTCCCTCCTGCACTGGAATAACTGACAATCAAGCAAGTGTCCAAGCAGGGGGAACCCAGAAACCGCCCCCAGTGACACACAAGGCAAACAGCTCAAGCTTGGAGACAGCGTAGGATGGCCACGTACTTGGGCTTGTATCTTTTCTCCACTGGGCACCAGGCCAGTATCTCACAAGTCCCTCTGATACTGTCCCTGCCTTTCAAACAACGGCCGGTCTTAACCCCTGCAGCACAGACATCACAGAAAAGGTCACACAGAGCGGCCACCTCCTCTCCTTGCCTACAGGGCACACAAAAATCAGATGCTTTTTCACTGACACCCTAAGCCCCCCTTTCCCTGCTGTGAAAGGGCCTCTCAGCTGGAACAACCACTCTTTTGTCACTACTCTGAGCAGCCTCAGGGCGCTCTGGCCCAGTCACCAAAGAGCTGCAGGCAAGGCAGCAGTCAGTAAAAGATGGTAAAGAAAAGAAAGTCCTTGTCACTCTCTGTAACCAGAGATCTCTGGGGTTGTAACCAGGCTGGTGCCTCTGAAGGAACCTGTCTCTATCGGAAACAGTAGAGGAAAAGGGACCCTTCCCTTACCATTGCCAGCCACCACCGCTTCCCCCTCGGGGCAGTCCTCATCCTTGTCACACAGGGCATCGAGAATGCTGGTACTCTGCAAAGTGGAAGAGGACAGGAGTGAGACCTGCGACAGGACACCAGACTCAGAGGGATAAGAAAGTGCTGCTGCTGTTTGGTCAATCCTCAATAGGATGTTGAAGACCAAAAACGTGCAGATCAAGTGGTAACCGCGGGTCCTGTGCAAATATCTTGACAATATCGCACCATCAGCCACACCGTGGTGCAGCTGCAATGTCCTGCTTTGGGGCTCTGCTCAATCTGCAGAGGGACAGGCTGGGAAAAAAACCCAGACATCACCTACCATTCACTGAAACCAAGCAGAAGGCCATAGCACTTCACCTTAAGAGGTAACCCTGCCTTTGGTTTAAGCTGCAAGCTCTCTGAGCTCAAAAAGAGCCTCCTCTCTCTGCCCACTGGGTTAAGGCAGCCACTAGAGGACAGCCACGTCCTGAACTAACAAGCTGGGCCCTCAGCCTCGGCTTCCCTGCTGCTTGTGATACGGAAAATTAATCTCTGCCACAAGGAGACAACCCTTCCTGGATGGCCAGCGCCCCCCTCCCCCAGCCTCTAGCCCATTCCAAACCACACCTCCACACAGGACATTTCAACACGAAGTGGAAAGACTTCATGCCTCTGGCCCCTGGTTCTGGAAGGCACTAGGCGCCCTCTCAAGTCCTGAAGGTAACAGGAATGTTCCACCTTTCCCAGGACGGGGCTCTTAGAAAGTCTTCTCTACCCATAACTAGACTGAATCACCTCATAGTTGTTTTCCCATGGCCTTTTCTAACCCTGAGCAGTCACTGCTCTGGCCTCATCTCCAAGCTGGGCAGATGTCCCAACACCTTCAACTAAAGTCAGCAAGACTCTGTATGATCAATGCCTCTGGAAATTAAGTCAGGTGAACCTCCCAGGTTTGCAGTAACCGGTCCGATTTTCCGCAACTGAGATATTACACTACGGAGAAAAACCGTTCGCCTTTCATCCTTCCTGCGTTCGGTGCTCCCCAGGTGTCCTCTGCCAGTTCTTACCCCCAGTTTTGTAGGGGTCTGGGGGCCAAGGGGCTCAGTTCTTCCTACCTCAGGACACGTGGCTTGCCTCTGGTTTGGGGTCACAATCAGATTCGTCATGACAAAGAAGACGTTTTCACCCTAGAACAAAGAAAGTAAGACGGGAAGAGTTAGAAAACCCGCTTTATTCTGACAGTCCCTGTTAGGAGGAGGCTGCAGTTCCCTGCAGAACAGCAACACCTCCCTCTCCCCTGATGCTTTCCAGGCTGAGATACAACAGCACCCTTTGTCTGGCTAGGAGGAGGTTGGAGGAGGTCGGCAGGTCCCTATAGTTTCAGGGGTCCTGAGGGGCTCAGAGACCGCGCTGGTTCAGCGAGCGGGATTGCCGAGCCTCGCTGGCTGCTCGGCGAGCGCCTCACCTCCTTCTCCACAGGGACACGATGCCTGCTCAGGGATCAAAGGCCCAGTGCAGGGCTGTGGGTGTTCGTTCTCAGCCAGAGTCAAGCTGGCTGCTCCAGCTGCGCCGTCCCGGGGCGCAGCTCACCCAGCAGATTCCGCGCAACACCACGGGCACGTGGTAAAGCAAACCAAAGCGCTCCTGGCGTGGCTGTAATAGAGAAAGCAGAGATCCCTTTCTGGAGCCGTCGGGATGACTGCCTGAGACGCGCAAAGAGAGACCTGACTGCTTATTCAGCCCTAACACCCTCCTTTCTGGCAGCGCGCCGTTTCCTTGGTGTTTAGGCAAAGCCACAATCCGCGTGGCTGACTCCCGTGCTGCAGCCTTCCCTTCTTTGCCCATCTACAGGTTTTATTTGGTCCCTTCCCCACAGTCAGTAAAAAAGTTAAAATAGTCCCCTTTTCCCCTTAATAACCAGCCAGCAATGGAAACCACAGGAAAATAAGCCTGGAGACAGTTGTACAGTCAGCAAGAGGGGAGAGAAAGCAGCTTACGACAGCACTGCAGATGGAGGCACAAGGTGGACGCCAGCAGGAAGAGCACAAAGAGCCCACAGCAATTTCCAGCCCGGTGCTGGGCCACATCTGCTGCCATTTTCTCCCCTCAAACTCCAACTATGCTTCTTGCTTTGTCCAAGTCAAGGAAGCAGCGAGGCAGGTTTAGCCAGACACATTTCAAGCAACTCTCATCCCTCAAATTGCACCACATTTTCTTTCCTTCCCCTACTCGCCCTGGGCTGCCCCGTGCCCGCTCTAGCCCAGACGTTTGGCTGGAAGATGTCTTTAGGTGAAGGGCAGAGATGACAGCAGCAGGGTGATGCCTACCTGCGGAGGGATGACGTAGTCCGCGACATCCCACAGCCTCTCCCCCAGCTCCGAGGTGTTGGTGAAGGCCACCCCTTTCAGCTTGGTGATGACGGAGCTCTGGAGGGACGTGTCCGTGTCCTGGTAGCCTTTTTTCACAACAAACACCCACCTGTGAAGGCACAGCAGGCAGCAGCATTAACAAGCGGGGTCAGGGAATGAGTTTGTCAGAGAAGATTTACACTGAGGCCAAACGCCCTTCAAGGGCAAATCCAAACATGTCGATGACACCGAGCCCTCTGCTGATACCGCTCACTTAGGATAAACTCTTTGACACAAGCTTTGTGTATCTATCTACAGCACTGGAGGAAAAGTCAGGACCAAGTCAGGACCTCACACGCAGGAAGAGGAGTAATAACTGATCACAGGGTATAAAGCCAAAGCCTCCCCCGTCCCTGTCCTGAGCTACGCTCAGCAACCTCGATGGAAAGACGGGAGGACAGGGCTCTGTGCTCCTCAAGATGTAAAATAACGTAAGCTTTTGCAAACTGCAGTGAAGAGCATGGTTGGTTTTGCAAATCCATGACTCCCATTTTAG
Source organism: Baryphthengus martii (assembly GCA_013396935.1). Classification (NCBI taxonomy): domain Eukaryota; kingdom Metazoa; phylum Chordata; class Aves; order Coraciiformes; family Momotidae; genus Baryphthengus; species Baryphthengus martii. Next base: position 508,389 of record VWZK01010035.1, on the reverse strand, counting down.
CAGTTCGTCATTAGGCTGCCAGTCCAGGAACAGACCATGGCTGGAGAAATGCAAGTCCAGGAGGTGAACTACGTATCACTGACAGAAATCTGTAGGGCATATTCTTGTCTGGATACAACCTGACTGCCCTGGCCTCTGTGCTGGGCTGCAGAGCCTTCTCATGAGCACACCTGGAAGAGCTGCTGGGCACTCCATGGACTGGAAGCAGCACGAGCTCCGTATCACTGGGTGAAAACCTCTCTGGGTTAGAAGAAATGCCTCCAGCTCCTCCACAAAACTGCCAAAGGGACCCAGAGCCTTGCAGAAGCTTAGGGTGCAGGGTTTGGGGGGGTGAGGCCGGCTGGCTTTGCCGGCACAGCTCCCCTTTGCAGTGCGCTATGCACGCGGGAAGCGAGCGCGGCCGTCCCCGGGCTGAGCAGCACTGACACACGCTGTCTCTCACCTGCTACTTGTGACAAACCTGAACAACAACGTTCTCCACCCCTGTGAAGTTTCCTACTTTCCTGTCTTTCTGAGAAAAGCTGGTTTTCTCTCCCAGGAGGGCTCAGAAACAGAACTTTACATTTTCTGCGGCAAACTGAGGAAGAAATGGCAGCTGCGCACATGAAGCGATCCAGAGGGGTTTGATGACCGCAGTCCCCGAGGCAGCCTCTGAACAGGTACAGAATCAAGCTGTCACACGTCAGACCGACACAAACCGCTGCCACCATAGGCTGGGAGCCCCCAGCCACGAAGGAGTTACCGCAGGCACCACCGGTAACGGTGCCAAAGGTCTGCGGAAGGCAAGAGCTGCCTAGGGAAGAAAATAGCCAGGGTGGCCCAGATAGTTTCTGAACGCTCCCGGTCACTGCTCGAGCTATATCCCCCTCAGATGGAGGATGTGTCCTGGGCTACGTTAGCGACAGGATTCCTCCTTTAGCAGCTCGAACACGTCAGACGGCTGAGACTTCTGAGATCCCTGCCCTGCTAAGTAAAGCAGGCTCTGGAACTGTACACCTCTCTATAAATAAACCAGCATGTAAAAATGACTCTGCTATATTTAATCAGTGAAAACACGAGGTGCAAGAAAGGTGAAAGGACTCAGAAGCACAGGCAGTGAGGGTCGAGACTTTATGAATCGCATTCTGCAAAGCCTCAGAAACTCAGGAAGCAATGGCACAGGCATCACATAGGCTGGATCATTCCGGGTCTGAGCCTGCAAGGAGTATCGCTGTGACCAGAACTGGGCCTTTTCTGCCGGGTGCTCCGGCTGCCTCCACGCCGACTCGCCACGCTCCGAACTACATACAAGGCGACCCACTTTCACGCTGCCTCAGCCTCCACGCTCCCGGCCGCTGCAGCCCACTCAGCAAAGAAATCTGCCACTTTGTGCTTTGTTCCCTCCTGTTCAGACTTGAGCGTGTCGTGCGGACAACCCAGGTTTGTCCTGGGGCTCAGCACCGTGCCCATAAGTGCTGTTGTTTCTCATGAGTCAGGTGTTGAGGTTTGGCTCCGTTCCCACCAAATACAGAAATAAAGGCGTAAAATAATGCAGCACAAAGCCCTAGTGCCGTCCGATCTATTTTTAACCCGATATTAATCTGGAAGGTAGAGCTGAATCTAGCGATCACTAGCAGGTGGAGAACCAGATCTAATCTCCTAGACATTACAAAATCCAGCTGCATAAACAAGCGTCGCTACCTGCATTAAAAGCAGGAGGCAGAGCAAGGTGGCCCTGAATGCAGAGTATCCTACACTTGCCTTCAGCACAGCAAGCGAACGCGAGCGCAGCGCTAGGGCGACACGCAGGGCGATCCTTACCCCACCAGGTAAGCCAGGATGGAGAGCTGCACCACTCGATAGAGAATCCCCACCTTCTTGTTCTTCGCGATGACGTATTTCTCCGTTTTATAATCAAAAAGCGATAGAAATAAACCCTTCCAAGCCACCTGCCCCATGCTCCCGGCTCGCTCGGTACCGGTGGCTGGAGCAGGCGGCGGCGTTTGCAGCTCGCATTATCCACACGTGCTCTGCATGGAAACCTGACACACCAACCGCTTCTGAGCGAGAGGCTGATCTCCTCCCTCCCGTCAGCTGCTCCCCGGCAGCAGCTCTCAGCCTGGAAACCAGCAGCTGCACTAACACCAGAGCCTTCCTCAGACGCTTCCCAGATAATTCATCTTCTGGGGAAGCCCCCGCCTTGGTTTTGCCCCCTAGCTTCATTCTCTCCCCGCCTAATCACAACATGTTTATAATGAAACCTGCTCTATCATGAAGCCCTGTTACAGCATCCAAGGGGACAGAGCTATAGTCTCTGACTGTTAAGGATTAAAGCCTTTCTGCAGCCTTTACAGGATGGCAAAGCACCCGGTTAAATTTTTAATTTCTTAAGCATTTACATGAGCCATGAGAAATTGGCTCCTTACCAGTCACCCAAAATACCTGCCTGGCTGCTACATCTTCCCACCATAAAAAACACAAACACCCTTAAGAAACAAATAAATAAATTGTGTATGTGGTTAAGGGATCAATCACCACCACATCCCTCCAAAACGCACAGGGAGCGCTGAGCTAGACACATATTGATAACAGAACAGAGCATCTGATGAAATACTGAAGGGAGAGAACAGTTTAACCCTCAGTGAGTTAAGCGTTGGTTTTTTAGCCAGCACTGCAGGAGAAGCCTCCCAGTCTAACAGGCATCTGCAAGCGTGAGCTCATCAAACGACCTCTGCTTAAATCGAGAAGGGTGAGCACCGATTCCTGGCTAAGGAGGGAACAGAATGAGCTCTGGGGTGGAAAACGAAGTAAGCCTGGACCTTCCAGCAGCCTGGCTAAAAGAGCTAATGTTCCTCACCAAGAGGAGATCCAGAAACAAGCTGGGATCCCAACTGGAGTGTGCCCTTCCTGGGGGATCCCGTACCTGTGCTCTGACAGGAGACGCGGACTTCCCCTTGGCAGAGACGGGGGGAGTGTATCAGGCACGAAGCACAAGGTTTACCGTGTTCACTCATGAGCACCCAATGAGCTCACGGGGCTTTGTCAGGCCCAGGAAGGCTCTTGAGGTTCCACAGTGTGTGGATGCGATACATGCTCAGACACGGGTCAGGGAAGTGGGTTACTCTGGAGGCCACAGGCAGCGCAGCGAGGGGAGGCGATCTGCTCCCGCACACCCACCTCTGCCCCACGCAACGCTCTCCCCAGGCACGATCATTCCCAAAACCTCAAGTTTTATGAAAATTGTGTCCTTCATCCTCCTTAAATTCCTTATCAGATTTAAACAGATGGATCAGATTTTTAATGAGCACGTGACAAGGTTGCTCCAAATCACAACAGAATCACAAACAATGTAATAATGAACGAAGCACTATCCTCAAAATACCTCATTTCATTCCTCACCCCACAGCCATCCCTAGAGTTTCCTTCTGTGAAGCAAAAGAAACCTTCCTCCAGCAACGGCAAAACTAGAACAGAAATTTGCCCCGGCCTCCTTTTAATCCAGCGGCTGCTGTGCTCCCCGGCTCCAGCCCCAGGGCAGGCGATTGCTTCTGCATGTGGCTCTTTCACGAGGGGCTCCTGGGGTGACGAGGAAGCTGCTGAGGGAGCAAGCCCTCTGCTCCTGTGCACCCCCCATCCCCTCTACCACCTGGGCTCAAGATGTAGGAGAAGCCACTCTAGAGCCTCAACCCTGCTCCCAAACTTTGCAGCCACACTTCAGCCTCAGCTTGCTCAACTCACCCACTCCCCGAGTCCCCTCCTTTCCCTATCTGCACACCCCACACGGGCAGCCCCTCTTTATCTCACAAAACATGTTGGCTGCTCCCCAGGCCCCTCCTGGAGCCCTCTTTCTGACTCAAGTAGCCGCTAGTGATGGTTTTCCTCTTCCTCAAACAATACTTGGTCAGCTCTCCTTATCAGATGCCTACAGACCAGACCATCGCTAGATCCTCTGTGCAAAACCCTGCAATACAAATAAAAACTGTTAAGACATCTAATAACCAAAGGAGACAAAACCTTCCAAGAAAACACACCCCTGCAGGGAGGAAGAAGAGCACAGTGGGCCACGAGACCAGAAATGAGTAAGGAAGGTAGGCTCAACCTATCTTCCTTCACCACTCCTTCACTGCCAGGGAGACTGACCCAGCACCAGGCACCAGAGCTGTATGGAGACAGGAGCATCCCAAAGGGGTTACCACCTGATCTTCTGCCGAATCTGCTCCTAGATGAGACACTTTGCAAGCACAGGCCGCTGGGTGACAGCTGAGCATTGTTTCTGGTCATGGGTCTGGTCCCACAAGGACACCATCTGCTTGCCCTGGCCCTGCTGGAACTGCTCCAGGGACAGGACTCAACAGTGAGTACATCCCACACCTCAGGAACGCCTCCACCATTGCTCCTGCTGCAATGAGAACAGCCAAGTTCACAGACAAGCAAAGTATCAGTGGAAACAAGTCAGCCCTTGGTGTCTAGAGATCCCCTCTCTCCATCCCCATCCTCTTCATCTGTCTGAGTGACTGCGCAGGCTAAAAATCAGACCAGGAAACTTGCTAACGCTTAAACAGTGCATTGCCTCCTGACCTGGTTTTACTTGGTGGCACAGACACAGGTCTGCTGTGAGTTCCTGTCATTATTTTCCAGGTCAATCGATGTGAGAAAGGATTTACACAGGTTAGAAAAAGCGTTCCTCAGAGTGAGAAGTGTTCCTCTCATAGGCGTGACCTGAGACATCAACCAGGTTTGACAATTAAAAAAAAAAATAATAATGAAGCTGTATACTGCTACTTTTCTTGGGGTTTAGAGCCATCAAGCAGAAGCACAGTTGTAATAGTTTTGAGTAAAAAGGTTCAATTTGTATTAAATGTTCCTCAGAATATTCTGAACGCTGCTCAGCACAGGCTAGAGCCGTGCTGACAGCAGTGCCGTTGGCAGGCTTTCACAGATACTGTTCTTATCAACTTCCAGGCTTTCACAACCTTTTTTTTTTCTTCTTGCCTGGAAATTAAGATTACTGGTGCATTTCTCAAAGTATCTGTGGGTTGTTCAAACATAAGCAGTTTCACTCCCAGGGGGAGAGTAAATAATCTAACAAAATCTAATCATCGTCAGTTAAAGACAAAAAAAACAGTAGTTTCTCTTAGTGCTTCTCAAGGGACTGAGGCTGGATTTCTTCTGCAAGGTATCTCCCTTCTGGAGTCCAACATTTTTAATTTCCCATGGAAAAAAACAGTTCTGCTCCTTTCCCATGAGGGCTATTTATTCAGTCTGATAATTCTCACAGGGAGGGTTTCTTCTCTGCTCCTGAAACTCTCCCTTCCTCTCTCTCTTTTTTTACTCCCACCATGTTACACCTAGACTTAATTCCTCATCCTGTTCCCAGTAATTCCCTTCTCACTACTCACAGGCAGTCACAGGATACACAGCCCTGTCTGCCCAGACTGCTCCTCATCTACATTTCCCTCCACCTGCCCGCAGCTCTTGGTGTTAGGCTGCCCCAGAGCTGAACTCGGCCCAGCCACAAGCCCAGAAATGCCACATAAAGGGACTGTGGAAATTCAACTTTAGACCTGACACCATGGCATTTGAAATGCAGTGAGGACACGTCTCTCTCTTTGTGGTGTTGGAGCCTAGAAACAGTTCAAGATGAGCCCAATATTATCTTTCAGTTGCACCCAAAAGAGACCACGTGTTTTCCAGGCAAGAGCAGACAGCCCTGGCCCGTACAGATGGGATTCACAGTTGGCTGCTGGAGGTGCCCGTTTTAGGCACTCGTCCCGTTCCCTTCCAGCTCCCAACGATCACCCCCAGGCATTAATCCTCCCAGTGATTCCCACCCTTTAACTATCAAGTGCAACAGAAAACATCAGCTCCCAAACCCGTGACGGCTGACTCATAAGATGCTGAGACATTTCTAAAATGCTCCTGCAGCAAAAGCTTCAGCGATGCAGATGCATCATCCTTTAGAATCAGGCGCCAGATCAGCTCCTGAAATAGAAAGGAGACAAGTAGCAGAGGATGTAAATAGGAGATAAGTTATTTTGGCAAGGAAATAAAACAGTGGCAGAGGTCGGCTCTCTCCATTAGTGGTTTTTTTCTCATAGCATTGTATTTGTAGGTCAACATCTGAAAAAAAAATAATGAAGGGAAGAGTCAAACAGGTTGAAAGAGGAAGTTGCTTTTAAACCACAGCTCATGCACCTCAACACACCTGGGAATCAGTAACACCCAGCATAAGCTGCTTCCTGAAGGTGGTGAGTTTGGATGCAAGAACAGAGAAATGTGTGTGCAACTCGCAGTGGAAAACGCTCCGTTCAGCTTCTCCTTTAATCCTTGCTGTGTAAATAAGATGCAGGCTGCCACTTGCCAATGAAAAATTGACAAAAATCAGCTCCAGTATTTGTCCTCCTGACTAGCACTGCTGCACACCCAGGCACGATGGGAAAGGACATCTTTCTTTCAGAAGCTATTACAAAAATATTCAGCTTTTATTTTTTTTTTTTGTCTAGAAAGGAAATCTGTGGAAAGAGTCTTTCTGTCATTCCCCAGGAGCATCCAAACCTGCCCGTAGCAGGGAGCAATGGAAGCTTGTGGAAGCTGCAGAATATATTCTCTCTCTGATTCAGCTCAGCATTTCCAGAAGAGCCATTCTCAGCCTTTGAATGAGTTCCAGGTTGCTCCCCCAAGTCTTGAATCTCCCACGCAGCGGGCAGGAGATCTTGTTACCATTTGCTGGAGTGTTTATCTGCTCCTCTCCCCAACCCAAGAAGTGAAAGTGCTTGAGGAAGAGGACCAGAGATAAAAACAACACTGCACATCTAATAAAACTAATCCATCATGCCCTGCTCCCTGAGAGAGCTGGCACTGAATCAGACAACAGAAATGAAATAAAAGTGCACGTAAAACATTGCTAAGAGATTGAGCACCATGGCAGCTGGAGCAGTGGTGCTACGTGGGGCTGGACTGCAATGTTTTCACCTTCGAAAGGCAGCCAATAAAAGCATCACTGGAGATTAAGAGGAGAATGTTAAATCAAAGCCTGAAAGCTGAATGGTTTTAATAAATTAACTGCTGACTTAAAGGTGAAATCCTGCTATTGAATACACCTGACAGATAATTTCTTCACTTCTTAGCCAACATGTAGCATTCCTGATCTGGAAAGATATGAAACTGGTCCTGGCTTGATAGCTCTACCAGAGTTTACCTCGCTGCAAGTGCTGAGGAGACACTTTCATCCCCTTCCTTTCCCTTCCTCACATAAACAGCTAGAAAGTCTAGATTGAGGGCCTTCTCCCTTTCCTCCCTGGAATTACCAACCAGTAACTCTTTCCAGTCATAAAAAAAACCAAACAAAACACATGTTCTACTCAGACTTGGTCCCCAGAGAAGAAGGTTTCATGGGCAGCACCCTCAGCCTGGCACCTGACCTCGCCTTGGCTCTGCAGGCTGGTGATGCTCTAAGCCGGTTACGTGCTAGCAGTGGCGAGAGGCTGATGTGTCCCGGCTGCGCCGCACAGACCTACTGGAGCCGGTTTAGCCAAGCTGGCAGTCGGAGTAAGCTGCTTGCAGCAGCACAGCTCCAATCCAGCTCATTCATCCTGCTATAATAAGAGACAGGAAATTTCTCTTTTGAGCTGCAATCCAATTAGCCTCCAAATAAAGCTGCCCCAACAGGCTCTCAAGCCCCGCAAAGCACTTCATGGCTCCTATCTGATGCTCTTACATCAGCACCCTCCACTTAATAATGAAGAACTACTTATGTCCTCTTCCTGATCAGCTTTCCTGAGCAGCAGACTTCCACTTCACTCTCTCCTGCCAACCCCCAGGCCACTGCACAGCCACAGCTCAACCCATGAACCTGTCAGCTTCTGAACATGCTGAGGGAATTACAACCTATGGCTTGTGAATCTTCCTGGCATAGGAGAAAGACACAAGCAGCTGGTACCAGCCCTGATTAAAATAGCACCGACACACGCAGCCCATCCTCCCCTTCAAAGGGTACAATTCAAAAACTCTCGGATGCATCAGCTCTTGTCAGTCACCACCCACCTTGACACCTCCTACTCCTTGGACAGATCACTAAAAAAAAAAACAAAAAAAAACCCTAAAATCTATCAGGCCAAGTTCACCTACCAGAAGCTAATATCTGAGCCTGGAGTGATGTAGCTAAGCCAGGACTCAGAGCTGGGAGTGCTGATGGGGACAGATGATCAGCAAAGAACAAACATCTGTCCTCGCTCTCCTGGGCTACCAGCAGCACTGAGACTCATCTCTCTTCAGCAGAGCAAGACCAAGGAAGAACAACAAGTGCCTCCAGCACTGCTAACCAGCAGTGTTGGGAGAAAGGACCTGAATGGAGGAGAGTTTAGGACACAAGCTGTACGGGTCTGTATTTGAGCAGAGAGCTCCTCCCCCAAGAAGCTCTGCAGATGCTCAGCCACATTTGCATGATACAGAAAGATCCTCAGAGCCCAGAGGCCTCTAGGGTATCTGCAGCAGCTTCGCTGCCCATGACACCCGGACCCCCAACAGCCTGCTGACACATTAGCCTGGCTGCAGTTAGATGTTTAATGACCCTGATCAAGTCATTTGCAGATCTCCTGTCATGCAGGGAGATGGCCTAACCCTGCCACCGCCAGAGTACGAGAAAGTCAGGGCCACAAAGCAAGGCCACAAATGTTGACAAGGTTTTTGCTCAGGGGATTTTATTCAAAATGCAGATTGCAAATAAATTTAGAAGCAGACACAGCAAGGCTTCCATGGAAACAGCACACAGACCCAGCTGTGGTTTGGATGACTCTGAATATTGGCAGTTTTGACTAATCCCTTAAGTGCCATCCAATTATTGCAAATGTGTTTGGCTTCTACTACAGCAATTGCAAAGAATTAAATGGTCGGAGGGCACTCATCAGAAATTACAAGTCAAAGAACCCTGTAATGTGGTTAAGAAAAAAACATCTAAAAAGGAAAATAGCATTACCCACTGCAAGAGCTGACCTTCTGGAGAGCCATAAGGGACAACAAAAGTGATCCAAGTAATGAGGGATACTTAATTCAGAGAAGGAACTAGAAAAAAAGGGAGAAAAAGGAGAATAACAAGATGGGCTGAAGGAGATGAGCTTCTTTAGCCTTCAGAAAACTCTCCTTGCAACTCCTTATTCTTAGCACAGGCTTCTACAATTAACACTCCTTCCCTTAGGCAAGTAATCAGAAAACTCCTGACAGTTTTTCTGTGCTCAGACTTACCAAGTAGGATCTGGCTGGAGGGATCTCCAGGTGCTTCAGAACAGGTAGGACTTCAGTATGAAATGGAGAAGGTCTGTGGATGGGCAGCAAGACCACAACTGCTGGTACAGTGCAGTCCTTTCACTGACACTTGTTGCAAGACCTGTCTAGAGCAGTGGGAAAAAAAAAAAAAGACCACACATTTCCCTCCCCTATGAAAAGTCAACATGCCCTGAAACTTGAAAACACATGAGTATGTGAATTAAAAAAAAAAGAACCTTTGAAAAGTGTCTTCCTTATAAAGCCACCACCTAGGTCACTGTGTGCACTACTGTGTCCTCTGGGGCCACTCTTCCTCCTGAAGCCCCTCAAAGGGATTCCCTCTCCCAGTCCAGCATTTCCAGGTACTTAACTCCTCATCAAGGTCACTCCACACAGGGACACGCAAAGAAGGACAACTTTGTAACAGCTCTGCCAAAATCTGAGCTGAGCGACCCAGAACAGCCCCAGAGTCCGGCTGTGCTACCTGGGAGAGGGCACAGCAACATCCTCAACCCACCTTCAGCCAGCAAGTGCAACACACAGTCAGGCTTCTCTTGCAAACATTTATTTTCAAAGAATGTGCCATTAAAACCACTACAAAAAAAAAAAAAAGTGGATTTACAGAAAGAGGGTGACAATAAAGCCATGCAGACCAGGCAAAGCCCGTTTCCTTCCAAATAGCACAGAGCTGTTATGACAAAAAAAAACCCGACACGGGTGGTTCTTTGATTCAGAGACAAATTTCCTTCCTGAGCTCTCACCTCGGAAGTCTCATTTCCTCAATCCCTGGCACTTGTCAGCAGATTTGCAGTGACTCACTCTGTGAGGAGTTCCAAGAAACTCCACAACCAGCCAGGGAGGAGACAGAAAGAAATTCAAGCCAGAAGAAGGGCTGCAGCTGCTGATGGGGCTGGAGGACAGGGCATGATCTCTGAACCTCTCCCTTACACTGTTGAAAGTCACCCAGGGGCCCTATGTTCTTCAAACAGCATCTTGCTGTGGTCCCTCCAACCTTTGTCCTAAGCAGGCAGCTGAGAGTGCTTAGCACCTTTAACTTCTGTTTAGCGGCCACAGGACACATCCAGGATGCCCATCCCATCAGGAGGGTGATCCCCCTAAGAGCCCTGAAGAGATGTATTAATAGCAGTACCTGGGTTCCAGATGGGAATTTCACAAGGAAATTCCAATGAGGTTTGGTTGTTAAGTTTCCATCAGGCAATATTAGTTAAGCCAAAGGAGACAGGAATGGTTTTGCCTTCTGAAGGTCTGAATGAAAAAAACTCTTGTTTAATCCACTGCTGGGTGTAAACACACATCAGACCTGTGGGGTTTATGGTCGGCCGAACAGGGTAGAAATAAAAGAGCTACACAACTAGGGACAGAGAAAGCCAAAGAGAGGAATAGCACCAAGTGTCTGTAACTGTCCATCTTTGGAAACAGCAAACACCTTTGGGAGGGCTGAGATCCTTTCATTGCTCAGGGAAGAAAACATTGGGCAGTGGCTAAAGCCAGCCACAGGTTTCTGGTACCCACTGGCTTCCCCAGACCCTGTAAATCACAATTCTTGACAAGCTGCAGCTGACTCACTCTGCTTTCTGGGGCACAGCCAGCAGGGAGGATGACAAGGCTGCAGCTCCCTGCTCAGCTCTGCCCCGGATTCAGGTGTGGGGAACCACGCTAACTTGGGGCACTATCTCCTGATGGATGAGAAGTCTGTCAGAACTGGCCATGAGGCCCCATAATAGAAGTTTTTATTTGTGACCAAATTGGGATCTGAGAGTAACCGAAAATGAAAAAATCTGGAATAAAGCTGCGAGGTACAAAAACCTACCTGCCACATACACACACTTCTGATTCCAGGAACCAGAGACATCAAGGGATGTACTTTACTGTATTAAAATGCACTTTGGTGTATATGTATACACAGATATATGTACGTATATGCAAAAAGCTTGTTTCTCCATTTTCACCAGCAACAGCAGGATGGGAACCTTCCCCTAACCCATTTCTATTTCAATCTATTCTGAAGCTTCTCAGCACTAAATATCAATTTAAGAACCACTCAGCATAACAGCAACCAAGGCTGCAATCCAATACACAAATCTAACAGGCTCCAAGATGAATTTTTCCTAGCGTATCTACATTAAAGCAAGATTTCTCCTGAGGAGTCCAGTTTATCAATACCAGGCAGCCCCTCTACGAGTTCAAATTAAACAAGCAGGCAACCGGATTGCCCAAAAGAGCTGGGCCCCTACGGACAAAACAGCAATTTGGGAGAGTCCCGAGATCCAGAGTGTCTCAGCTCTACCAGGGAATATGAATTGTTTTGCATCTTAGCCAGACTTTGACTTTGCCAAAGATAGTTTGTCCCTTTTTTTCAAAAGTGCCAGTGAAGGAATATGGAGCTTTCTGCTTTGGGCAGCTTAGTCTTCAGGAGGTATCTTCTTGCTTCATCATAATTTTATACTTTCTTTTGAAAAAGCCACACTGGGGAAAAAAAATAAAGAACTTGTTAAGTCTCTGTGTATTCATTAATTTCTGCTTTTCCTTAAAACAATTTAAAATTAAAACTCCAAGTTTTTCCTTCTCAGGGTTGCAGTAAGTGAATGAGCGACCGCAGGATGGAGCCCAGGTGGGACTGCAGGCAGAGCTGTAAGCCTGAAGGCCTAGGTTGTTCCAAACTCTTTGGAACATCTACAAACACTTCATAATGTTCCAATATTCTGCAAAGCACTTTAAAAGAGGACCAGGAAGTGACATTGCAATGCTCAGAATAGCTCAAAATGTCAGACCGAGGTTTTACAGCGGTAAGCGGCAGGTGTCCTTCAGCACGCGTTTGAAAATACTGCTTTTGGACTCAGAGAAATCTGTAAAATAGGTTAGAACATCTAACAAAAAGATTTCTGGTTTGTTGTGCTTGCATTAAGGGTACCCACTTTCCAGAGGAGCAGAGTAATGAATGCCAGCAGGAAAAGTCCACCAAAACAGCTTCCTACGATAACAGGCAAGGGATCAATCACTTCATTTTTCAGGAAGACGAGGGTGATCTGCAACAGAATCAAAGTCAACTCAGCATATACTGGAGCCCAGTTATTTTTTCTTGGTGAGCTTTTAACTGAGAAAGCTATGAAGCTTGAGCTGATGTTCCACCTCTGCCAGATGCACCACCAACCCACCTGTGCAGGTACCACGCAATACGATACGAGTTATATTTTCTCATTACAAGCCTAATCAAGGGATTTAAATTTACTGAGTCTTCTTTACAGCGATTACAGCAGTCACCAGTGACAATCTTTCAGATGAAAGAGGATGTCTTCACTAGGAAAAGAGAAGGAATATTCATGTTGAGATCCCTAAAAGGACAGATTTTGGTTTTACACACAAGTGTCAAATACAGAGAGTTCAATATTGAATCCTAAAATCTCTTCTGCTCTAACAAACATCCTCCTTCTCCTTTTGTCCTATGGTCAAAACCTGATTTCACTGAATTCAACGGCAGAAGAGATGTTTGCTTCCAAAGGTCCAGACTTTACCTGTGGGCTTGACTGGGTTTCTACATTCACCAAAACCACCTGGATTTCTCATTTTTTCCTGCCCTGAGAGAAGGACCAAGATGCCCACATGTTGCTCTCATACCTCAGTGTTATGATTCTCCTCTTTCAGGCCCAGATAAAGGTCTCTGTTGAAGGTGATTTTTCCAGGGACAAGCAGAACAGTTGTGCTTTTTAAGAACTATGAAGAAATAAAAGGAACAAAATATCTCTTGCGTTTCAGAAGAAAAAAAAAAAAAAGAGTTGCAAGAGCAACTCAGCCGGTAAGAAGCACCCTGCGCAGTGCTGCCACCGAGCTGTGTCTGGGGAGTAGAACTGTGTGTAACTAGTGCTGATGAGAAACGGGAGCGATGAGAACTTGTGGGACCGCAAGGGCCATTTCACACCGGGCAATTTCGGAAGGAAGGAGGCGGCACCAACTTGTCTAAGTGCCAAGCACCTCCTGGGAGATGCCGCCGTGAGGAAAACATCCCTCTCGCTCTGCGGGGCCAGAAAAAGAGCGGCACTGGCCGGCGAGCAGCATCTCCAGGGTGATGCTGAAGAAACCCTTGGCAGGTGACGGGCCAGCAGCGCACCGGGGGCTTTCGCCTGTACCTGGTGCGGGTTGTTTAAAGACAACTCCGCCGTCACCGTGACGTCGTCCCCGTCGGTCTGGATGGAGCAGAGCACGCGCTGGTAGAGCACGTCCCGAAGGCCCTGGAACACAAAGGAGCGGCTCGGCCCGGGCTGCCACCGGTGCCCGCGGGCCCGTCCTCCCCCCGGTAGGACCAGTGCCGCTCCCCTCTGGCTCCGCGCCGCCGGAGAACTCCCGGAGAAGCGGCTCCAGCTGGTGGCGGACCCCGCATCGCGTCGCCTCCTGCAATTCAGCGGTAACGGC
>VWZK01010035.1:444591-494358 GCA_013396935.1 Baryphthengus martii | reverse complement strand
AAGACGAGGAGCCGCTCCCGCCTTTAGCCGGGGGTGACAGCGCCGGGGAAGAGAGGGCTGGGCGGGCCCGGCCGAAAGGCACGGGCAGGAGGGAGGAGCCGGGCCCCGCGTTGCACAAGTCCGGCAGGGTTCTGAGGTCATCGGTACGGGGACCGTGCCGGCCACAAGCTCCCTTGTCCCCACAGGAAGCCACAAGCCCTCCTCAGGCAGCGCCGCTTCCCGTTAACGGGGAGCCCCAGCACTCGACACGCTGTGAAGGTGCCGCTCCTGACGAACTGTGTGAGGATCTAAGGAGAGATTTAACCAAAGGAAGCACAAATTGTCAGAGAGGCAGGTACCAGCTGACACCAGTGGTGGTCTTGGACCCTCAAGAAGTGCCCCTGTGGCTGACAAGCATGGAACCCAAGAGAAAGGCAGCTACTCTACGTGCCTGCCAGCAGCCAGGATCTCCTTTGGGCTTCCAAGGAATCTCAGAGAATAAATACATAAGTACCAAAGTTGTTTCTGGAGAGGGAAGTACCTGTAGGAAAGCTTGCATCAGCGGCTTCAGTGCCAGCCGCTGGGGGAGGCAAATAAGGCTCCGTCCAAAAAGGCACAAAAACAAGAGACAGCGGCAGCCTGGTAACTCGTTTTTGAGGCCACAGACGAGGCAAAAAGGAATGAGGAAAGGTGTTCTGGAGTTGTCTGTAGATAGGAGAGACAATGACTATTCCTTCCTCAATAGCTCCCATTCCTGGGGTAGAGTTCGAGCATCTTTGTCCTTCCACAAGAAGAAGAAAGTCACCACAGAAGAGAGTTTCTGTAACAGCTTCCTTTGCACCCCGTCTGTGAAATGCCAGCTTTCAGGGCACCAAGCAACCCTGTCTTCTGGTAGGGCTCAGTGCTCAGCTTGGTCCACTTCCTCCATGGTCCTGCTGGCTCCCAGGAATTCCTGTTCTGTCCTGGAGCTGATGCTTACAGATGCTGAGAAGGTGTTTGGGGAATGCCACCAGGAGGGGCCTATTGCTTTTGAGGAATGTATTCCTTTAGATGAGATGAAAAATTGCAAGAAAATTGGAGAAGGGGTGTTTGGAGAGGTCTTCCAGATCAACAGTGAGAGAGGACCCGTGGCCTTAAAAATAATTCCCATTGAAGGGAGTGAAAGAATAAATGGTGAAGCTCAGAAGAGCTTTGGAGAGATTCTGCCCGAGATCATCATTTCAAAAGAACTCAGTCTTCTGTCCGAGGAGTCTGTGAACAGGACCGTTGGGTTCATCAGCCTGTACTCTGTGCACTGTGTTCAAGGGCCCTATCCCAAGTACCTCCTGGAAGCCTGGGACAAATACCACGACGTAAAGGGATCAGAAAATGATCGGCCAGACCTTTTTGGGGACGAGCAGCTCTTCATGGTTCTGGAGTTTGAATTTGGAGGCAATGACTTGGAGAACATGAGATGCAGGCTCAGCTCAGTGGCAACAGCAAAAAGCATTTTGCACCAGGTCACTGCTTCCCTGGCTGTGGCAGAACAGGAACTGCACTTTGAGCACAGAGACTTGCACTGGGGGAACGTGCTGGTAAAGAAAACGGACGCGAGGGAGCTGAGTTACGTGTTGAACGGGGCAACGCACACGATCCCCACCACTGGGATTCACGTCAACATCATCGATTACACCCTGTCTCGGCTGGAGAAGGACGGGCTAACTGTGTTTTGTGACCTTTCCACCGATGAGGAACTGTTTCAAGGCACAGGGGACTACCAGTTTGATATCTACAGGCAGATGAAAGCAGAGAACTCCAACAGCTGGACTGATTATCATCCCCACAGCAACGTCCTCTGGCTGCACTACTTGGCAGGTAAATTTCTGAAAGGCATATGCTACAAGAAAAAAGAATCAAGCTCTGCCATGAAGAATATAAAGAAGCAGCTCGTGAAGTTCCACAAGGAAGTGCTGACCTTTGAATCTGCCCAGGACGTTTTACAGAAGAGCAGCTTCTTCCAGTGAGTGAGGGAGTGCAAGGGGTCCAAGAATTAAGTCACTGATGCTGCCTTTTCCCCTGCTGTTTCTTGGGTGATCTTTTTAAATGTTGGCACAATGAAGAATTGTTATGATCGGTTACCAATACACATAATATGCTATCAAAAATGTCTAAAAAAACTGAAAAAAGTATCTTCCATTGTAAGATGTTTCCATATGTACTTTTTTTTTTTATGTGGGTTGAGAGAAGAGAGGTGATGATTGAGAAGCGAGGAAAAAAAGATTTCCTCAGGCTCAATTAATGTTATTAATTCCACAGAAATTTTCTTACCTTTTTAGTCTTAGATTATTAAAAGTTCTTTCCTTATTATCTTGTCTTTCCTACACCTTTTTTTGTTAAAGAAAAAACCCCAGAATTCTGAACAGTGAGGACAAAGGTAAATATTGTTAGCCCAGCTGGGGACAGAAAGGGGAAAACTCACCTTTTGACTTAGTTTTTAAACTGAAATTTTGTATAGTTTGGCAGAATTTGTACCTCAAATGATGCCACAAAATGTAAATACGTGTAAAGTTTCTGTAGTGTAGGTTTAAAAAACCACTCTGATCTGCAATAATACGGTGGGGGGGGTTCCCCCCCACTCAAGAGGTATTTGATTCTGAAAAACAAGACAAAGTACCTGTGCTCCTGATGCATTTTTGACTGTGATTATGTTGTGACCTCGTATCCTGACAGGAACCCAGATCTGTAATGTGATGGTAGCATTGTAGCGATTTTCTCCATTTATCTGCCAAAGAAAATGCCCAAGGTAGTAAGTGCTCTGTCGTCCTGACTGCAGATGGATCAGGTGACCAAACTGTAGCTATACTTACATTAAATCTCAACTCTTTGTTTTCAAGAAGTCCTTCGCTAACATTCACGTACATTAAAGAAACTGGTCTAAAGAGAACGATAAATCAAACTGAGTGAAAAGTGGATTAGATTATTAAAAATTAGTACATCCCATGACGCAGATGCATTAAGTAATTAAGAGGCAGCAGCATCAGATTTGTCCCAAGTGGAACGCTGTCTGTGCAGCCTCTCTCTATACATCTCTCAGTTGGGTTCAAAGATGCATTGAGCTTGAAGTCTACTTTTTACCAGCTACACAGATTCTATGTAACCCCCCCTGCCCATGAAATAGTTTGATTGTTCTGTCTTCCAGCCTCTTTACTTTTGCTGTCTAGTACCAGAAAAGGTGACTTGAAAATCTGCAGTGCTTCAAATCACTACGATGGAAATTGTATTGGAATCTTACCAGGCATCCGCTCAATCTTTTTTTTTTTTTCCTCTAATTCATTAAAGTAATGGAACATAATTGAATATTCCTGAAACTTACTTGGTCAGGATTGCAGTGAATGCGTATCTGACATCAAGGACGTGTTCTTCAGTCAGAATGGTGCTGTTTTCATTTATGCTTTTAAAGAAAAAAGGATGGGTGAAACAACATTATCCACCTGCCTTGGTGCTTTATTTCTGTGAGGTGAGAACTGCTCATAGTGGCTGTGTAAGAGGGATGGAAACAGGGTCAGTAATTAAGGGAAGAAGAGGTGCCAGCCCACACAGTGACACGGTACAGGAGTGTTCGAGTAGCCCTTGATCTGGAGGATGCCAGAACCCAGTTTTCCATTTCCAAAACCAGAAGCTTTTAAATAGGTACTACACTTAAATGAGGATCTTAAAGGGTGCTGAACTAATTAAAGTATGAAATAACGAAGTATGAGTAAAGCTAAAGTTATCATATGGGAAGAAATGGTTTTTCACATGGATCCAACTGCTTTAGATGGTTGAAAAGAACAAGTATAGTTTTGTAAAACCAGTGACTGGTAAATAGTATGGACACCAAGCAGAAATTCTGTTCTTTAGTTCACGTGTATTTTGTGGTGAAAACAGCAATACTCACTTGGTGATATTAACGGTGATTGCAGGTTTCTTTTGGAATACGCTTTCATCTAATTGCCAAATCACTGAAAATTTTGCCTGTTTTGAGGAAGGAGAAAGACAACAAAATATCAATTATCCTGTAAATACTCTTTACTTCACCAGGCTACTGTTAAAACACGATGACTAATGTATTTTCTGCTCATAATGTCTAATTTCTCCAGAAAGGGATAAAGTGAAGTGCAGAAATACAAAAATTATTTCTTGCTTTGAAAATGCACACCAGCCATAAGCTGAATTAGAAAGAATAGCAGCTCTGCCCTAATTGTGGAGCTAGAGGATGCAAGAGCAGCTACTCAAAGTGTCCTTTAGATGTAGGGAAAAAGCGAAAACTGATCTCTACTTACAGTTGTTTTCTTGAATACTGGATGCCCAACTCTGCAGGACAGAACTACAGAAGTTAATGGTGTTGGTTGGCCGCAGTGAACAGCGGGAGAGGATGGCTGCCAACAGAACAGGAATGCTCTTTAATGTTGAATAAAAACAGACGGGGAAATTCAACTCAGTCTGTGTCTCCTCTCATAAAACAAATTAGGTACAAATAGCCCAATAAAAGCTTGGGAGTCTTAAATCAGATAAATCCAGTGTTTAGGCTCTGGTCCTAACAACTGAAATGCTCCTTCTCTTCCCTGGAACTTACTTCAAGATTTATTTACGTCGTAAATTAATAGGAGTCTGGGCTGGGTTTTCTTTCAGCAGTCTGCTGTTTGCTGAAGAATTGTTCTACACTCTTACCTCAACAGCCACCTTCTTAAAATGTAGGGGTTTAGGATAGTTCAAGACCATAGTTGTCACGTACGAGTCGTCTCCGCTGTTCGTTAGTGAAACATTCATGGTCAGCTCTTTAGTGTGGCCCACCACTAATTCCTTTCTAGAAGCAGGCAGAAAAATGAGATGGGTGACATGGAACTTCTAAGGGTGGTTATTTAGTAAGAGGCCTGAAGCGCTCTGGTTCTGGTAATTACTCCCTCCAAATGCTTTCACACACAGGATAACGCAATAACTCAAATGAATTATTCAATATTCAGGGTGTGTAGGAAAATGCTTCCTTCTTAATATCAAAGGTAGTCACCTCCAGACTTGATGTAAACCAGAAATGATAAAATGTTACATCGAGATAGACTTTAAACATCGTTCCACTTAATTAGCTTTTGAGTGCATCTCCAGGGTACATTTTTATACTGAAGTGGTGCCTCCTGTTTTGTCTAAGGCTGTGTAAACTGAGCAACTCCTCTTTGCTGTACTGCTGTGCATCGGCCTGAAACAAAATCACATCGTCACAATTAAATGCCAGAACTGTGATTTGAGGAGGACTGTAATTTAAACCTTGTTCTTTCCTCTGGGGTTTGCTGGTGCAGCCCCGCAGCGCCCACGGAGAGACAGTTACAGCGCTGAGCGGATGTGGTGTCATGGAAAGGACGAACTGGATGGAAAGTAATGTCAGAAAGACAGCAAATCTTGTCTGAGAATTTGAAGAAAACATCTCACGCACAAAGATGACACTTTGTATGAATGCTAAACACAAAATCCAAGCAATACAGCTTCTAACTCACGGAATCTGACTTGTCAAAGTTAAATGAGCAGTGCAGAGGGTCTTGTTGCAGTCCTTCTTGTACGGCAGCTGAAAGGAAACGCAGATCAGGTCAAATTTTAACAGCCCTAATTTTTCTAAGACAGCAGATTCTGAGTATCTTTACATATACACACACATTCTCTGAAAACCAAAATCTCTTTAAACTTCTCAGTTAAGGAGAAGTTGGAAATAAGAGATCCTCTAGTGATAATTCAGGTTTAAATTGATGATGTTTTGTAATTCAACTCCCAGGGGGTCTATCAGCAATAACACAAAATGCCTTCACTGGGAACAAGGTCTTGTTAAAGAAATCCCAGTTCTTACCCCAGATTGCCACAGGGCAAAATATTAGTTTTCCAGAGATTATATGTTTTTCTTGAATAAGTCTATGCATATATTGTGCCAATTTATAGGCACATTATTTTGTAGAGATGAGGCTACTTCCTTTAGCAATAGTTTTATTCACCAATAAAAATCTACTGTCTGTTGCTGATATTTCTGGAGAAGTTCAATGATAACGAATAATGAGATGTTAGGTGCAGAAGTATTAAGCAGTGTTGACCAACACAAGAATCTCATGAATTATTCTTAGGAAATAAATGTACCATTGACATCAGAATCCCTAAGAGTACTGCGAGTATAGTGATTTGTGCCCATTATTGCTTAGTGCTAAACGTTGTCCTGATTTCTCTGTCCTGTGCTTTATGGACAGCTAATTAAATATTGAATTGTGGTAAAGACTCGTATTAAGTAGCAAAAAGCTGCCTCTTTACAGAGCTGTATGGAATTTTTTCAGCAGCTGTGATTTGGATTTCAGACCAACTGTGAAAAAAGAAAAAAAAGAGCTCAATGAGGTTGTAGGAATCCTGCTGCTGAACTGCAAAAGAGGAGATGGGATAGCAAACTTAACTTTTAAGTTTAATAGAAGTTTGCAGCCTCCCATAAATCTATGTGAAACAAACAACTAAAATAAAAATATATACATTATTTTAATTATTTTTAAAAATACTTCATTAGAAAACTGTATAGTTGTTCCTCCCAAAGACAGCATTCAAATAACAAGTCCTAATATAATGGAGAGCTCAATATCTGAAAAGTAGTTCACAAAACACAAAAAACATCTGCTTTCCTCACAGGTAGCATCTAATCTCGTTTTATACAAAGGCACAGGAGGAATGTCATGGTCAAAAGTAAAGCAATTTTTTAGCAGATCTGAGGCTGGACCTTAGAGATGAGATTCTCTTGAGATCTGAATAACTGTTTGGGGAAAACTTGGGCCTAGAGTCTACCTAGAATGCGGTGCTGATAATTAGAGAGCAGAGGGCTGAAGATGACACGTAAAGCCTAAGAAAAAGAGATTTTTATTTTGTATTTTTAATAGTAAAAGCTTTGCAACCTGGATAGACAGAAAGCTCTTTGCTAGTGTTTCTATTACCTGAAAATAGGTTTCCGATGGCTGGTATCTGTCTAGCACGGGAACAGCGAACTCCGTGTTACCACTTTTCTCAGAGAGTTTGTGTTCAACTCTCAGAAAAACACTGGAATAACAGTCGAAGTCACACGGCTACAAGAAAGGGAGAACAAGAGGTTGAGAAAATATCTGAGAAAATGTCAAATGCAAAAGTCTTCACACACAGCATCCCTGTTCCGGCTTCTATCATCTAGTATATTTAGGGACCTTCTGGCTCAGAGATTTCCTTTGAGCCACTGTGTTTAAGAGCCATTAGTGGGCCATAAACTCGTCAAATAGTTTTTTGGATCATTTTATACATTTGGCTCCCGTGACACCCCCTGGATAACGCGTCTGGTGATTCACTTAGGCACTGTGAACACCAGTTCCCTACATTTGCTTTAATCCCGTAGAGCTTCGTGCCTCTCCTACAATTCTAGAACTAGAAACACTTGACATACACACAAAAGGCTGAGAGTTTGATTTGTAGTGATACAAACCAAAATGGTGCACGACACATCTCCTGCCTCAGCTGTAAAACATGCTCAGTCTAACACTGAGAAAACCCCACCCATCGTAGTATCTCTGCATTTCAAGACAAACTCATCATCATGCAGGTTCCGTTAAAAATCCCATCCTCTCAACCCTTCTTTCTGTAGGAGGATCGCCCAACGCCACCTACCAGCACGTGAAGCTGCAGCTGGGAGCACAGGTGCCTGCTGACCAGCAGCTTTCCACTTGCTGTGGTGTTCTGATCTTCAAACTGTACTCTCCTCTTTGCCATTTTCACATCTAAGTCCACCGTGTAGAGAATGTGCAACTGTGAAAATGCTGCAAGATTTTCAAAATCCTTTGTTAGTTGTACCAGAAACCGTCCTCGG
Organism: Baryphthengus martii; assembly: GCA_013396935.1. Lineage (NCBI taxonomy): Eukaryota > Metazoa > Chordata > Aves > Coraciiformes > Momotidae > Baryphthengus > Baryphthengus martii. The sequence goes on along the minus strand of VWZK01010035.1, from coordinate 486,521 downwards.
TGCCAAGTTTCCGAGGACAGTGTAGGACTGTAGATTTCAACCTGATCCCAATTCCCATTTATTACCTTCTGGAGACACTGGTAAAGCTGAGATTGTATCGAAACATAGTTCTGCTGTAACAACGCTGTCGTTTCGGAAAACTGGGATTCTCTCAGGGTTGAATCTCATGCTGGTGAGGAAGTGGACAACAGGTCTTGAGCTGGTCAGTGAAGAACAGATAAGGAACAGAATTAAATATAGATTTTTGAACTGAAACATCACAGGAGACATGTTTTAAGAAAGCCTGGCAGCAAGAATAAGAACTGCTCAGTATTTCCGTAGTATTTCACCTGGACCAAGCTGGCCTATTTACAGAAGTTCCAGTTTCTGCTGGGAACGTTCAGAACACACAAAATCCCAAGAGTCTGAAGGAACAGGCAGCCAAAATACATCAATATGGCTGGAGTTTCAGAATTAAACACGGTGTTTATGTTTCCATTAGATAAACACATTATCTACCAATTCAAATTCTTTACAATTTCTTTTCAAATACAAAATGCAAGAACAAAATCAAACCCGTCTGCCGTGCCTCAGCCTTTGTGAACTGCATGGGTCACTCAGCTGCCAGATGTTTGATGAAAATGAAGTACAGTTTGTAAAGAAATTATTTTTTTGTCTAAATGACCTACATTACCAGTGCTGAACTGTAGATATCAAGGTCATCTTAGACCTAGATCTATGTTAATCAGCCCATGTTCACTATCTCGTACTTGTTCAATGCTTTAGAAATACAAAGGCAAAAGCACCTGCAAGTTGAGCTAAAGACTTTACCTTTTATATCAATTCTAGCACTGGGAAAGATTTTTTTGTGTCCCTCTGATGCTGAATTAAAAATAGAATCATTACAGAGTGGTTGGAACACAGATTCTATATTTGTCTTCGAAGCATTTCCCCAGCAGGCTAAAAAATAGCACTTATTACCTACCGGAGCACGATCACGTTCTCCAGTGAGCCTACTGTAATATCCTGGAAACCATCGTTAGTGAAATCCAAGCCACCATCAATGGATTGTCCAAAATACTGGAGTCCTGAAGAAATTTCAGAGGCTTTTACTCTCTAGAAGAAGAGGAAACATCAACAAATCTAAGTCAGGATCTCTCTCCTGTCCTTGGGAAAATATACTACTTTTCAGAAGGCTGCTGTGAGGATAATTTTGTAACACAAATATGCAAAATACTGCTTCCTAACTTCCCGTAACGGAAGGCTTGCAAAAGGCTATGCTGCTCTATAGGCAGCACCTGACTCCAGCTCCTGTGCCTAAGCAGACAGGAGAATGATGCCAGTTAAGGAGCAGCTCTGCTGCAGAAACCTCTGCAGTTGCAGAAACCACTCAACACCTGCAAATTTCTCACCCATCCAACGCAAATGAAATGTGGAAGTTCTTCCTCCCAGCCTCTGGCTACAAAACTAGAAGCTTTTCCCTCTCAAGGTGTATTGGAGCCAATTCCCAACAAGACACGTACTTGAGAAAAAGAGCTCTTGATCTTGTCTTTATCACCATTAAAGATGTAAATGCTGCCAAAAGAGGAGCTGTTTGAAAGCTGGTCTTCAAGGGGGGCTCCAACAGCAACATCCTCATATCCATCCCCATTGATGTCTCCAATGCTGGCCAGAGTAAACCCAAACCTTGCAAAAGGAGAGGTCACTTGCACATTTAAGTGTCCTTTCAAGATGAATAAACCAGTCTGCAAAACATCCAAGAAGGAAATCCCTTTAAAGCAAATGCAGCATGAGTAGCTCTTACATTAAAAAATAAAGAATAAAAATTTGTATCTTACTGCACATTTATGATGTTTCTAAGTGAACATAAAGTCCTAAACAATGTAAGTTCAAGATACCAGGTGACTCTCGGAACAAAAGCTTCATCTTTCTGCATGGAGAACGTGCAAATTCTGGCACAGAAGTGGTGTCTCTTGACAGCCCTGCGCAAGCAGACGCACTGAAGCCCTGCCTTGTCTTAGATCAAAAGCAGATTGCGTTGAGATTGAGCCTGTTTCACAACACAAGCCATCTCATCTTCTCCACCCTATTACAGAAACAAGCCACAAGAGGGTGCAGGCTATTTGAGTTCTAACAGATGTTGTTTTCTCCTTCCAACCATCCTGGACATGCCCTGAGCAAATTTTAGCAGTGCACCAAAGAGGGTTTTCTCCTGGTCTGCTGTCAAAATTCACTTCTCATTCAAAATGATGCAATTAACTTCTATCCTGTATGCTGTGTAACAGATCCTGTAGCTAGGCCCACAAAACATTTGGTTTTCTGTAAGTCCTGGGAAGCAAAGTTTCAGCAGCTGCCCATGCACACGTTTAGCCAGCACTGTGAAGAACACTGCTTGGCAGAGCAAGGCCTGCACCAACAAAGTGCCTACGTGCAGGCAAAAGACACGATTTTATCTCGGTGTGACGAGTGTATTTTAGGTACAGAACGGTTTTATTTCTTCAGTTATTTCTCTTTTCTATTCTAATGACTAAGACAGGACTGCTGGCTTCAGCCTGCAGTCCTCTACCATACAGGGAGAGCACATCCAGTGAGAGCACAAAGGAGGAATGTTTTATTTGTCACTACTTAGGCATGGTTGGAAAATCCCCAACATGGAGTGTTTACGCTACCAGTGTTTTTACCTCTGTCTCCAGGCGATAGACGTAAACCCTTCCTTCTTCCCCTTGAACGTGATAAAACGGTGCTCCAACAAGGAGAAGATCTGTCACCCCATCACGGTTCACATCAAGCGGGCAGAGCTCAGATCCAAAATAAGATCCAACCTGCGCTCCAGAAAAAGACAAGCAGCTCTTTCACTGGAATTCTCTATATATAGCTTTGTAGAATTAGTGTCCTTTGCAGCACTAAGGCAATTTTTAGAACAAAACATCACATATCTACTTATATGTGGATCATTTCCTATTATTTATTTTATTACAGCCATCCTCAGGGACAGGTCCTGTAACTTGTTTAGCAGTAACAAAATCATTATTCAACAATTTGACAGAGGAAAAAAGAGTACCACGGTTGATGACGTTTTTCCCCACGAACCATGAGAACAGAACATAAATACAGTACACTCCATTTAGCCAAGTTTTTTCCCAGTCTTTTTACAAATTTCATGATTTCTTCTGATGTTCTCAAAACATTATGGAGTGAACAAAGTCTGTGTAATTTACATCGGAGTAAACCTGGATGCTTGTGCAAGGGGGTCACGGTGTGTCTGGAGGAGACAACGCAGCTGCTCTTTGAGCGACTGGATGTGTGCAGCCCACTGATCCGACTGCCCCTGGCTGAGGGAAGCACGGTACCTGTTCTCCTTGCAGGGTTTGTTTTAAGCGGCCGTCCTGAAACACCAACACCTTCCCTCTCATGCTGTGCCGCGGAGCTCCAGCCACGTACAAGGGTCCGTACTCCGTGTGTACCACTGCCACGCTGTACCCTGGTGCATTCACACAAGAAGCAAAACATGGTCAGTACCAGCCTCTGTGTCTGAAGGGGAAAAAAAACCCACATAATTTGGTTAGAGACCTAGACCTACGCACTCAACAAGATCCAAGAATCCACACCACTCGTAGTTGTTGTGGCCCATGGTTTTGATTAGAGAGCATCTCATAAAAATATTGGTTAGGAAATAGCAGATAACTTTTCTGAGAGAAAAGCCAGCAAAGCTGGCATTTTCTCCTCTTAGCAGTTTGTAGTGTAACTGAATAAATAACTGCTCTGAAAAACAGGCTTGAACTCTTGATGACTTTTCTTAGCGTTTGTCACAGTTCACTTTTTTCTTTTTAATGATTATGTCTGCAAGCTGGAAGGTTTATCGCTCTTCACAGAAGTGAAGAAAACACTATACTCTGTGCAGAAGAAGCAGAGAGAGATCTGTTATGGAGCTTCTGTAAAAGGGAGGTAATGGGAGAAGGATTATCCTGACACAAACAGTCTGCAGCATCTCTTATTACCTGGTAAAACTTTATGGCCAAGGCTACAGTCAGGAGATACAGGCTCGTGAGGCTACAAAGCACTGGGGCGAACGAGCAGGGCTGTATTTGCCACCAAGCCACGATGAGTATTGATTCACAAGCTATTTCTTCTCCAGACACTCACAACAAATGAAATATTTCTCCTTATCAGCTCTCCAAAGTGCCCTTCATTTCAATTATTCTTACACAGTGAGCTGAACAGCATGTGGTAGCAGAGTAATGCCACAAGCCATCGTAACTCATAGGAGAAAACAAGTCTTATCTTCCCCCAAATAAGGAGATAGAGAACGTTTTCATCAGAACCTCTCTCCCAGCAAGAGAAAATATCGAAAATCCAATGAGATGCTGCAGGAGGTGGCCATGTTCAGGTTAATGCTGTCAGTGTCATCAGACTGCACTAAACACAAACTAAGCAGAACCGCAGTCGGGTTGTCCCTCTCTGATCTCGGAGGGGGGCAAAGCTGATTACCGAGGTAACTGTATTTGGCTTTCGTAGCTGCTTCTTTAGACTCATTGAGGAACGCAGCCGTCTTGGTTGCCAGATCATACAGCAGAATTCCACCGGTCCAGTCGAAGGCCCCCACCGCACCAAACATTAAGACTTTCTGCAGAAGTAACAGACTGTGAATCAGGAGATGGGCACAAGGCAGTGGCCTCCAGCTCTCTGCAAAGCAGTTCCGTGAGGAGCAGCGTGTTCTGGCTTAAAACTCCTGCGCTCTTTCCTACAGCCTGTAGCTTGAGCAGCTCCTGGCAGCTCCTGCCAGGTACTGAACAGACAAGGTGACTGCCCAGCACCAGAGAAGCAGCTGCACATCAACCAGTTCATTACATGAATTCTTTTTAAAAAAAAAATAATGAAGTCTGTGCTGTCCTCACAGCCAAGGCTGCTGAATGTTTATTAGCATCCTCAGCATCCACTGTTTCACCCTCCCAACAAGAACAGAGATCATTCTTGTCCTGGATGGGCCAAGGTTGTAAGCCAGGTTCTAAAGAGAATTATTTTATTTGCAACAGAGCCCTCGACACGTGAATTGGAGATGTGAATGCCAGCGAAATCAGAGCTGCCAGGTGGAGACAGCTCTTTTGCCCAGTGGAATAAAAAAGACTGAGTGGTTAGAACAGGGTCACATCAGACAGATGTCATCCTAAAATAAAATTTTTGCTTATCTGACACATTCAAAGCAAGAAGTGCCTTGCAAAATAGGTCTGACTACATGGGTCTCACATTTCTGTATCACCATAATTTCTGATGGGAGACCTCCTGAATCCTTTCAAGTATGGAAGCAGCAGCAGCAGAGCACACAACCATCGAACAGGGTTAAACATGGAACACTTACCTTATCCAAAATCTGCACACTGAAACCAGCTTGTGCAAGCTCATATTCCAGGGCATCACCCTGCATCCCTGAGGATCCAAGAGAAACAGGCTAAGCTGCTTTGCTCCTTATTTCTCAAAAGGCACTAATAAAATAGAAAGGTTGCTATTTACCTTCTATACCAATAATACTCTGCTTCAGGGTTGAAATCAGCCCATCTAATGCTGAATAATTGGTCACCTGAAATACGTTAGTATCATCTGGACCAGATGCAATCAGCCGCAATTCATTTAGAGCTTTGGGTTTTTTGAAGGCATCTCCCACCTGCAGAAAAGTTGCAAATCAATTAAAAGATGCAGCCTTTAGTCCCCTTACCCCCACCTACTTCATTCAACAGTTTGTGGTAAAAAACCTCAGCGTTGGTCACTAGGTGTAAACCCAGAAATAGCAATTGCTTTGGAAGGCAATGAACTGGAGAGTCTCAGTGTCTCCTGAACTCCAAACCTTTACAAAACTTCTTCATGTAACTGGTTGGTGCTGTATTTAGTGTATATACCTTTGTTGTACCCAAGATTTTTCTACACTTTGTACAAGGAAGAACAAGATGGTCTGAAAGCACAACTCCATTCTGAGAAGTCTGAGAGTAAGTGGATACAGGGCCCTGAATGTAGTAGGTGTAGGAAGGAATGAACACGGGCATATAATCCACACTACACAAATTATAGTATCAGTTCATGCTGTAGCTTTATCTTTCACCTCCTCATTTTATACTTGCCTTTTCCCTTATTTACTGGAACCATGCATGGATCAGTTCCTCCTTTTTCTCTGTCCTCAGTGCTACCAAGAAATGGAAGGAAGATACGATCCAAGCACATTCCCAACTTACCCCGATGGCATAGCGCTCGATTCCTGCCATTTTGGGTGAATTTATCACTGTTGTCAGGTTCATTTCATCCAGGAGTATTTCCCCATCTGTAAGCACAATCATGATCTTGGCCGCATCCTTGCGGGACCCGTGACTTTCAGTGAAGATAGAATCCCTGGTAAAACATCAAAGAACTTGGGGTGAAAGTTGAAGCTTCCCTCTTTGAGACAGAAGGAAGAGGCTTGTTGACTTAGGCACTTGCAGCTAACAGTCACAGCAAGGGGCAAGAGAATTACTTTCATATTCACACATCTTCAAAATATCAGATGCTGTCTCCCTTCCCATTGTTTCCTGAGCACCTCCCCACCAAGAACTAAGCACCAACAGCTGACTTTTATAATCCTCTAAAACACGGCACAGGATCAGCTGCTTGCCATTCAACCATTACCAGACAGACAGCTTTCAGGACCTCAACGTCCATCGAATTCCCCTCTTCTTCAGTCATGAAATGCCCCAGAGAGTCATCCCCTTCATTTCTTGTGCTCTTTTCACTGTTACTCACAGGACATGCTGCATGGCAGATGCTGTTTTGGTCACGTTGCACACTTGCACAATATCGAGTACTTTCTGGAGCGCGGCACGAGGATCCGAATTTTCCCGCAGGTCGAACTCAGTTCTGATTTCAAACCCATACTGCACCACTGCGAAATCACACTGGAAGGAAGCAGCAGACAAGCACTTGCTTCTGACAGTGAAAGAGGATTCTCTGCAACTACTAGCCCAGAAATCCCAACAGAAACATTGGACAGATTATACAGAAAGGAAGATTTTTTCAAGTGGGTTTTAAACATGCCTAGTGTAGATACAGAGACTGTAGTACATTATAGCTGAGGAAAATGAAAGCACTGTCAGTACAGAGAGAAACTGTTTTGAGAAACATCGATTTCATTTTTTAAGTTGCATTTTCCTGTTGTGTTTGGGTCATGGCAGGTTGCAGAGGGGACTATCTGAATCTTTCCTTCATCGCTCCCTGCTGCACGTCGCCTTTCCTTGGTGTACTCCTATTCCACGATGACCTGATTATCAAAGAAAGTCTAGAGAATGGGATCATTTCTTCCTTTTCTATTTGTACAACAGATAACATTTCTTCCTTCCACTCTGCAAACAAGTTAAAACATGCTGACCACTTGAAGCACTTGAGTGACAGCGACTTTCCTGTGTGTGGATCACACTTCTCAGCCTCAGCAGAGAAAGCAGTAGAGCACCCTCCTGCAGACTACATGGCTGGAGCTAAGGAGACCAGTAAGGTGCATGGCTGAAGAGGCAGCCTGCTTGGCACCTCTGCGATTGCAGGGACAGATGTCGCAATACGGGAACAGAGGCAGGAAACCAGAAGAAAATCACGCCTGTCATACCTTACAAGAAAGCAGAAATGGCGCTTGCTGGGCTCCCAGCACGGCAGTGTAGCAGAGCTAGGGATTTATCAGTGTACAAAGCAGATTTTTTACATCTACAGCTTTCTTGGGATCAAGACAGGGAACGTACTGCTAAGATGGAAGCAAAATTATGTTGGGAATACATGCAAGTTGTGGAAGTGCTTTTCCATTCTAATGGAAACAAACCCGCATAGTCCCAAATTTTGGTGACGAGGCAGCTTAAGGAAAGTACAGCACATTCTGTAGCCTGCTAAAGAGAGAGAGTGGAGAGTACCTCGAAGCACTTCTCATACAGCGTCTTCATCATCTTGTAGATGAATGCCTTTGCTCTTTCAAAATCCTCCGGCTCAATGCTCCCTGATCCATCCAGAACAAAAGCAATCTCTCTTCCAGAAGCTGCCCAGGAAATGGAAAGTAAAGGAATGAGGAGAAGGCAATCAGCAGCCTTGGTCAGGCCCAAGCTTTATCCAGTGTTATCTCTCCATGCACAAGCAATCTCACTCAAACAAGCAACCGGACTGTGCCAAGCCTGCTCAGCTGTCATTTCAGCATGAGCCACAGCTCAGGTCTGGCAGCTCACAGCACAGCAGCTCCCCAGACTCTGTCAGCCCACGGCATGATTCTGTTAGAAGATACTTCACCACATACACAAGCTATTTTCCTCCTCCTCCTCTTCGTCCTCCTCCATCCAGGATGGAAGCTTGCTCTCACCACTGTCATGAGTGTTTCTGTGCTCTGGTGCTTCAGTTGGGATAATTTCAGCTGGAACAGGAAATCAGTTTGAGAAAAGATGACAAGGCAGTGAGAGAGAAAGCAAAAGGTATGTTATTGCCTACACAGCGCTCCTGTGCCATGCTGCAGGGCAGTCAACATGACTTTCCAGCTCAAAACTACAGGTGCTGTGGAAATCCTTGTGAGTTTTGAAGGCTGTGGGGATCAGGACTGCATCTTAAAACTACAGTTACAGGTCAACAGAAATAAATAGCTCTGAGCACACTCAGAAGTGTCAGTACCATAACAGAGACACCGACCACGTTGTCAACGTGTGCATTGCAAAGCGCTTGTTTCTGTACTGATGTTACGGCCGCAGGTCACAGATACCGAACGTGGTCTCTTGTCCTCCTGGCTGGCTGAGCAGGACTGTTACTAGTGCAACAGAAATCCCTTGTGTTTGTTTTGCTGTTGCTGGGCAAGTGACTACAAGAACTGGTAAGACCTGGAGATGTATTTACATTCCTTGAGCAATGAAACTACCCGCCATCAGAGATCCACTTGACAAGTTACAGAGAAGACAGATGGGTCAGGAGTGGGATTTCTTCTACCTGAATCACTCAGAGTCTCTTTTTCCAACTCTGAAAGGAAACTGCCAAAGTCTTCATATGTGGATAGCATCAACCAGTCACCTCTAACTGTCTGCAGCTCTTCTGGGACCCACTGGTTGCTTATGAACCCTCCAATCTAGGGAGAAAAGCCATCAGACAGGGAGATCGAACACGTTTTATAAACAGACCAAAAAACCAACCAATTTCCAAACCACCATTAAAAACTTGAAAGCTCTGAAAAGGGAGACAGTTTTCCGAAACCTGGGTAAAGCAACCCTGATCCTCGATTCCATATGAGGCCCTTATTTGTGAAGAAAAAAAACCCCAACAACATTGCTAGAGCCACAATACATACATCTTTGTTTCTAGGATATATTCCTTACCCTCCTTCAAAACAACCTCTCTGGCATCAAGAAGATGGAGGCCTGAGTGCATCAAAGGAGCCAGGGCATCTCAAATCGGACATTTTGCAAGTCTAAGGCATGACTACTTATCCTTCTACCCAATGCAGACACATAGGATGGACAGAAACATCTCTTCCCTCTATATGTGCTCTCATGGAAAAAAAACCAAACCAAACAGTGTCTGATGGTGCTTCCCACTCACCCCAGGAGCATAGAGCTTGACCATAGCCATTTCCAGGGAGTTCATCACATTTCTCAGTCTATGGTTTTCCACAAACACTTGCCCAGATGCCATGACAATTATTATCTTGTCATCAGTCTGGCTGGAGTCACGGTGTTCAAAGACTTTATCCCTGTGGAGAAAGAAGCCTAGAGGTATTTCATGGGACAGGCCATGTCTGCAGAGCTAGAAGCACCAGTGTTGGTGGCAAGGTGCCGATGTTCATTGGGCTCTCAGCACACACACGGACACGCAAGGCAACCGTGTGCTTTCCAGGGACATTGGCTGTCCACAAGTGGTAGCTCTGACTTCACGAGCACTTTCACAAGGAGCATGTGAGGTATTTCTACAGTGTGGGTCAGTATTGTTAGAGTCATGCTACTGGGAACAATCACTTGAGTGTTCCCAGAGCTTCTTGAGACACATGAACTCACAACACGTGCTGCAGTGCGGCTGCGATGTCAGTCCCCGAGCTCTGCTGCTTGATGTTTTGGACTTTGTAGAAGGCAGTCAGTCTGCTGCAGCTTTCTTGCAGGCTCAGTTCAGTTTGGATCTGTGCTCCAGACTGCACCACAGCAAACCGGATCTGCAGAAAGCAGATGACAAAACCAGAGCCGGTTAGATGAGATCTAAGGTAGAATTTCTAAGCCCTTCAGAGTTCCAAGTTTAGTCCAAACTTCCCTGCCCAACCACAGAAAGCATATATTGCAAGCAAGAGGCGGATCGATTGTCTTTATCCCTCCATCTCCATCACACATTTGTATTCCGGTGATCGCTTTTGGATCAGCTCCAGGAACTGACTTCATTTTTTTTGGCTCCAGACAATGATTCCTCTTTCTGCAGTTACTGTATTTACCTATCTGGCTAGACCTTTTGTGACCACATGGCTCAGGCTCACTTTGTCCCCAGGTTTATTTAAATCATTTCAAGTAATGGCTTATAAACCTCATTCCTTATTTCTGTGTGTACTGTTTCAAGGTGCCCTGAGAGACCTGTCTGAAAATATCTAAGCATGCTTCTGGCACAAAACCCCACTCCTAGCTCAGTCACTTCCCACTTCAGCCACATCTCCTCCAGGGCTTACTAACATTTAACTCTTGCATTAGAATATGTGGAATTATTACCAGCATAACTGTGAAGTTTAAAAAGCAGTAATTATGGGAACCAGAAGACTTCCCATTCTTCATTAGAGCTCTGCTCCATCCTGCCTATCAGGTTGTGAGGCTCTGAGGAGGTTCACGCACCTTTGAGCATTTCTGCCACATTGACTTCATCATATTGAGGATCGAGGTCTTGGCATTTTGGAATTCATCTGGCTTGGTGTTCTCTGATCCACCCAGAATGACAGCAATCTCTGTTCCTAGTTCTGTCAATGCAGTCAAATATAAAAAAGGACTTTAGAAGGGACTCCTAAAGAGCCTAACCATTCAGCAAGGGTTCAAGAACATCGACACAATATTAAATAACCAAAAATTTGAATACAGCACCATCCAGCCATTCTGAAAGCAGGTCTAGCTGATGATGTTGATCTACGCTGTAGTGACCAGTTTTATTTCAAAAGAATCTCAGTGAAGGACGAAGGTAACAATAGCTGAAATTTCCCATTACAAATAACCTTCAAAACAGCAACCTTTCTTCTCCCCAGCTCTCTTCCACCAGTTGAATGCAAGTTGCTTCAATTCAGCTGATACAGAAGGAAGTGATGTTTGTTCCTGTCCAGTACTTACCTTTGCACATGTGGTTGTTTCCCGAGCTGCCCAAGAGCTCACCACAAGCACTGCTGGTGTCATCTGTGCTGACAGAGCTGCTGCTGTCAGTGAGCTTGTCTTTGCTGGTTTTACTTTGAAGGCCGTTTAGTTTGGTCTCAACTAAATAATTGAAAAAGCAAGCAAGAAAATACACATTCTACCTTTTGAAAATACTCTTCTAATTAACACACCTTAAACTCAGGATCTGTTTCCACCCAGGTTCCCAAATCTGCAGAAAACCTGAGGATCAGACTGTTAATAGCAGTCAGACAGCTGAAGGTGGAAGGAGACCATCTAGGTGCCCAATTTAAACTTGTTGGCTTCTTTGCAGCAACAGCAAGAGGCAGAGCAAGGCTCAATAATCAGACCAGCTCTCTGCTCCCTTGATTAAAAACCCAATAGCCTCATTAAGTTGGAAGGAACAGACTGAAGTGCCCAGGCACTTTTGAAAATCCCAGCAGATGTTTGCCATATCCATCCACTAAGAATGTCAATGCTTTTCTAAATTCTGGCTGAAGAGCCGGATCTTTTGGATGCGTGGGACACTACAACAGAAAATCCCTGCTGCTGTGTGCTAACCTTCAAGGCTGAACCTTGCAACCCTGTTGGAGTCACTATAGCATGAGAAAATTCAGCTCTGGGTCTCTCCCAGCAGACAATAGACCTTGCTGGTTAGGAACCCAGAAGGCCCAGGCTGCTAGAGCAGAGCCTCGTGCTGCTGTTCCTGTCCCTCTGCAAAGGCACAGTACTGGCTTTGCTGCTGTACCCATCTTGGTGAGGTTGAGGAAGGCTGTGCCGTGCAGGTCGGTGGTGAGCAGAGTACAGACTCCATTCATGTCCTCGGTACTGGAGAAGGCTCGGCGGCGCTTCTTCTGCAGGCAAGCCTGTGGGGGTGGCAGGAAGGGCTAATGAACGATGAGCAAAGCCGTAGGCAGAAGATGACTGAAGATGCCATCTGGCAGACATTCAGCATCCCCAGCATGGCACTGAAAGCCTGGCAAGAGTAAAAAAGCACCTTCCCTGCTGTGACTCCTGCCACATCAGGGTGCCCAGGACTCCAGCCTGGAGCTGAAGCAGCGAGTGGGGCTGGGGAGTCACCAAACTGAGGGGTTGGCCTCCAAACTGGTGGCTCCCCTCAAGACTCCTCTACCAGTCCTCCCATACCCATGAGTGGGGGTGGCTGCAGGGAAGCGTAAGGTCCACTGCAGTCCTTGGCCGATGAGAAAGGCCCTTCTCAGCTTTCCCTCCTGGCTGGCAATGCTCCAGCCGGCTTTCCAACCAGCCAGCATCCAGCCAAGAGCTTTTAGCCTTCGTCCTTCTGTTATATCTGTTCATTTGCATTTACCAGTAAAAATACACAGCATTTTGGAAAAATATAGTCGTTCCCGGCCATGGATATTTTTGGTCCCTTACCAGGATCCAATCTGAATTCCTGTCAATAGCTATGCCACCATCCTGGATGTTTTTGGAGCCTTTGATCTTTCCTGAAATGGAATGAATGATTGATGAATGAAGAAAGAGGAGGAGAACAGAACTGAGATGGGTACAGCAATTCTCAGCCTTAAGCAAACAGAATAAATAGAAAGGAAGGCTACAACCACCGAGCTCAGTTATATCTGCGCTCCTAGAAGGAGGACTCAAAATTGATGTCATCAGCAACTACAGCAGTAATGAATATGCTGGAAACAAAAATCTTTGCCTTGTATTTCAAGACTTTAGGTGAAGACTTAAGCTGTGGCAGAAGAGGTCTTGCAGCCTCCAGACACATCACTCTCTACCATGGGATGGCATTTCTCTCTGTGCACTGATCTGCGGGACCGAGCAGCATGGCCAGTTCTCTGGTCAAGGGAGGTGATTCTCCCCCTCTACTCCACTATCATGAGACCCCACCTGGAGTACCGTGTCCAGTCGTGGTGTCCCTATTACAAGAAAGATGTGGATGTGCTGGAACGTGTCCAGAGAAGGGCCACGAGGATGATCCGAGGGCTGGAGCACCTCTGCTATGAAGACAGGCTGAGAGAGATGGGGCTGTTCAGTCCAGAGAAGAGAAGGCTGAGAGGAGACCTTATTGTGGCCTTCCAGGATCTGAAGGGGGCCTACAAGAAAGCTGGGGAGGGACTTTTTAGGATGTTGGGCAGTTATAGGACAAAGAGGAATGGATCCAAACTGGAGGAGGGTAGATTTAGATTGGGCCTTAGGAAGAAATTCTTCCCCAGGAGGATGGTGAGACCCTGGAACAGGTTGCCCAGAGAGGTGGTGGAAGCCCCATCCCTGGAAGTTTTTAAGGCCAGGTTGGATGGGCCTCTGAGCAACTGGATCTAGTGGGAGGTGTCCCTGCCTGTGGCAGGGGGGTTGGAACTCGATGATCTTTAAGGTCCCTTCCAACCCTGACAATTCTATTGATTCTGTGATTCTCTCTGAATACCCGGCCTCTGCACCCCCTCGTGCCCATGGCAAGGCCTTTGCTGGGAAGGGGAAGCAGGACTGTACCTCGCAGAGGTACCTCCTGGCACTGGATCTCCTCCTGCAGAACAGTGCACTTCCTTAGCCTGCCCAGCCCCTTGTCTACTGAGGAAGTAGCCAAAATCCTGTGGAACGAGAAAAAAGGTGGAAAAGAGGGAAGGCAGCGTAATTAGTCAGAGTCCTTTGGCAGTGCAGTGCAAAACAATCATCTGTGTGCCAAGGTGGCCACTCGTTCTGACAATGTCTCTTAATTAACTGGGCTCCAGTGTAGTTTTGAGCTGAATCAGCCACTAAAAGGAAAACACTTATTTTCTCTTATAAACCATCATCCTTCCCATTATCTGAACTATGAATTCAGGAGAGCTATCCCAGACCAAGGAAAGTGACTTGCTCATAAAATACTGGAGATCAAGGGAGGCTGGCGGTGCAGCAAGAAAGTCCAAGCCCCATACTAGGAAATGGCAGCGCTGATGTACGAAATGGAGACAGCTCTTTGAGTCAGCCAGTTTCTGCTCGGGGGGTAAAATACGCTGTCTGCCACACGCCCTCAGCAGTCTGCTCAGCATCATATAGGTTATCTCTGCAGCAACCACTTGTGGTTGGCTTCTGTTTGCCAGCCTAGACAGCCATTTCTCTCCCCTTATAGACCCAATAGGCAAAATACAGCAGTTTCCAGCTCTTTATGGTCTTCAGACCAAGCTCACAATATCACTCTTGGCAGCTGGCGGGTGCCGTGACTGCTGCGGCCCCAGAAATGATGCGATGTGCCAGGAAGTACTGCAAAAACCCAGCTGTGTGTTTCTGCCATTTGGTTAAATACACAAACATCCTTTCTGTACAGTGCCACAACTTAGCTGTGGGTGGGGGGAGAAGCGTCGTGAAGCCCACAGGCTGACAATGTACACCTCACACCCACGAAGCTCTAACACCATTTTATCAGCCCCTGAGAACTGAGGAACAACGCTGGGCCCCAGGCAGAGGAATCTGTGCTCACAATTACAGAAAATGAGAAGCTGCACGACCTCAGGCCACATGCATTCATAAAGACCTGGAAATGCTGTTTGTTTGTTTGAATTCTGTTCCTTACATGGTTGTGTTCCCATCCGAGTGCTGAAGAACCTTGGGCCACAACAAAGAGGCTGTGTGTGGTGTGATCCACGGCTTGCCAGTGTCAACATTAAAGCTCCTCGAGGACTTGGCCACTGAAAACAAACAAATAAATGAGCACAGACTGATCTGTAGAGTCACAGCTCACAGGCCCTTGAGCCAGCTGTCGCTGAACCCTGCTCACCAGGATAGCAGTGGGACTTGGCAGGAGGGAGACACCAAGATATGGAGATGTCATCAGTTTAGATTAACAAAGGATTTTCTTGCCCAGTCTAATGAAAAGTAAAGTAACATCAGTCCTGTTGTTCTGTTAGGAAAGTCCATCTCGGGTACCACGAAACATTCCCACTCGCTGAAGCTCACAAGCCTGCGTTTAGGCAGGAGAGGAAACAAAACTCCAAGGCTCGTGCAAGTGACGTGTCACTTCAGGGTGGCACCAGTGGATTCACTTCTTGTTAAGTTGATATTCAACAGAGCAGGACACTGAAACCCATTAGATTAAAGACTACGCAGATTTGGTAGCCGCAGGGAGTGCTCCCCACAACAGCAGCATTGTCATAAACCTGGTAAGGAAAGCAGAATGTAGTTTCTGTGGGATGTTAACAAAAAGCTCAAAGCTTGGCAGCAAGGGAGCAAATTGGTGCCAAATGTGATGGATACTCCGCTGAGGATGCCGCTCTGTTAAAAATCCAGTAACTTCGCAAAAATCGACAGAAAACAGCTATCAAAAAAACCAAACCAAACAACTTCTACCCGTTACCCACAGAGCTGCAACTGAATTGGCATTCTAAAAGTAACATTTATTTTTTTTGCCTTCTTGCAAGGCAGCCCACAAAATAGGGGGGCTGATACTGGTGTTTTAGCTGTTAGACTCTGTGGCAAACCAATCCTTATTGCTGTTCACACCTTGGCTCTTGATTTCTGTAAGTGTGTTAACACTTCAGTAAATGCACAGGCTGGGAAGATAAATATACTTGAATCTAAGTGACAGTCTGAAAATGTCACAAAGTAGGATGCATGAAAGACAGGGCTTCAATTTACAGCATTTATCATGGTAGCTTGAGCTGTACCATATTAGCAAACCTCTGCCAGTCACATCACAAGTCTGACAATTTCACACCAATCTCGGGAACAAGCCCAAGTGACTCCAATCACAAATTCTGTCCCTGTGTGAAACGAGAACAAAAGAAAAGTACAAAATCTGAATTTTATTCATTACTCCAACCTAAAATCATAGAAGGGTAGGGGTTGGAAGGGACCTCGGGTGATCATTGAGTCCAACCCCCCTGCCAGAGCAGGATCACCTGGGGCAGACCACACAGGAACAGTCTCTAGAGAAGGAGATTTCACAGCCTCTCTGGGCAGCATGTTCCAGGCTCCATCACCCTCAGTGGAAAGAAGTTTTTCCTCATGTTGAGGTGGAACTTTCTGTGACCAGTTTGTGACTATTACCCCTCATCCTATCACAGGACCAGACTCCAACTGTAGGAGCTGTAGGTTAAGCCCGAATTCAAGATGCAGTTTGGTACGTTTAATATAACCTCTGATTTACTTCCTTTAAAACAAACCCAGATATGCTGAAACAAGCTCCCTGGGAAGTTCAATCACTCTTGAAATGAGAGACGATCCTCAAGCAGGAAGGAAAAAGCAGAAGTGCTGGCCAGGGCGCTACCCTCACTCTAGGGAATGTTCCTGGGCTCGTACAGCAGTTGGCCGGGGAACCGGTGGCTCCTCAGCTCTGCGCTGCCATTCTGCAAAGCTGAGTTATTTGAACTTTTTGCTCCTGGCTCCCTGCTCCCAGGGATTTCCAACACAGATGACTCAGAGTTAGCACTTTAGTTACTGTAATTTAAGTGCACTGTGCTTAAATGGAGGAGAAAGAAAAAAAAAGGTGCATGTTGCCAATTAGCCAAACGACACAGACAAATTATCTGTAGAGCGTGGATGCCCAGCACAGATCTGTTGATTCATTTTAAGAACATAACTGAGACCTACCAGGTCAGACAGCTACATTTTTCTGCACTGCCACTTTCATCAGTAAAAACCACAAATGCAAAAAAAAAGAAAAAAAAAGGTTGCTGGCAAAGAGCAACAGAAAAGATCTACAGAAGCACACAAGGATAGGAGCCTCCATCAATGACTCCACCTTAATTCTGCATAAGCCAAATCAAGAAAAGTCAAGATTTGAAAAAGTATCAGTAACTTCATTAATTATATTCATTAAGGATGTGTATGTTCACAAAGCGGGAAGTTGTCCAGCAGAATGACAAACATGAGACCAAAGATATCAGCAGAAATAATACATCGCCATATAACACGTAGAAATCAAACTCAAATAAGCAAAATAGTAGAGCATAAATCTTGATGTTAAATCTAAACTCGGAGCAAGGCAAGCTACAGAGAACTCTGATGAACATCTCATTGAAAGAATGAAATTAATAACAATTTTTTCCCAAACACTGGAATTGTAAAGTCTATCAGGAATTCTGTGAGGCCGATCAGGGCATGAAATGAACGTTTAATGAGTAATATTCTTCCCAAACAGAAGGAGAAGGTATCTACAGTATTGAGTCTTTTGAAAAGGGAACCAGACAAATAGAAATTCTGTCATGTGGAATCAAACCAGCATTTATTTGTGGAGTGGCTGAAGAGGGGCCAGTAACATCCCCAAATGACCATTCCTTGAGCTAACGGAGTAGCAGTGTCAGGGTGTTGCCCTTTCTGGGACCAGCAGCTGAAGACTAACTGATGGCAGAACTGTCCCCACAAAGCTACAGGACACAACGACACGGATATGGATTCAGGGAAACGTTCCTTTGAATTGATACCTACTGGTTACTTTACACAAACTTATTCCCAAATAAAGACCTTCTGAATTATTTTTTGTAAAAAGTCCTACATCTTCTAGAGCTCTTGTTAAGGAGATCAACAAGCCAAAAACTTGTGGGAAATATATCCCTGACAGCGCATACTGCTTAATCCAAGGTGTATCTTACATGATGCTAGAGAGGGAAAAATATAAAAGGGGAAAATAGAAAAAAATCTCATCTACATAATTTTAAGCAAACAAAAAAAAAAATCAAAGGCCAAACACAGCTTGTTAGCTTTGTATTTGCATTGTGTAAATAGTTTCACCCAGAAGCCACTTTTCTCCCACTAAGGATGAACTATAGAACTTTCCCCACCCAAACGCTTGATTTTCTCTGAAACAGTAGAAAAACACAACGCAGACTGAGAACTTTCCAAACACATCCAAACATCCTCAGCTTTCTACATAAGAATAATTTTATTGGCTCACATAGACCAATCTGAGTCTCCAAATGTTTCCAGGTGAAGATTTTTGTTTTCTAATATACGTAAAATAAATATAGGGATAAGACTCACTCATTAGGAGGAGCAGATACAGGAGCAATCTCATCATTCTCAGCTTTAAGGCGAAGGAAGGAGGAGGACTGGAGATACCAGGTAAAAGCTGCTGTCTTCCCCTGATGACTCTCCAGATCTGCAGGTCTCATTGTGCTCGCTGAGACGAAGTGACTCTATTGTGGATTTCCTAGCTGAGGTTTCAAGGCGTACGCGAGTGATATTTTAATAAAACTGCAGATGCAAAGACCCGCTAAAAGTTAAACTTATGTCATGGAAAAGTAATTTTTAGCAGTGCCCCCATTTCTATCAACACCTTCAGTACACTGAGAAGAACAGGATCTGTCTGGCAAAGCTGCTGGGTCTGTGCTTGCCCCATCCACCTTGTCCTTTGGTGTCACATCACACTGAAACGTGCCAACGGATTGACTTGAGTGAAGTCACAGCAGGGATTTCAGAGAGATGCCAGCTCTCAGATGTTCCACATCGTAATTTTTTAACGCAACAGGTTCCCCCCCAGCCTCAAACACAGCACTTGCTGTTCCCTTTTTATGTTATTGGTGTCAGAAACATTGACATTTTATGGCAGGATGCCCAGGGTGTGTTAAGGGATTCTGCACGTCTCTTCTCCCCTCCACCACCACCACCCTGGCTTCTATCAATCCCGTGTTTCTCTGCACTGCTGACCCCAGCCTGGACCAGACAAGCACAAAATTACTCGCCATAGTTCATATTATCCAAGTACTGTGTAGCAAGTATTATAATTGGATACACACTGTATCCAAATAAGTGCTAAATGAGCTGAAATTGCAAATGCTGAGCAATCAGAAGAATTAACTGCATAGCAAATCCTTTTGGAAGGTGGTGGTGAGAAGAAAGCCACTCCAGAGACAGGGTTCTCTTTGCCCAGAAAGTGTAAATGTTCCAAACATACTCAGAAAATGAGTGCAACAAATTACAGACACTTTTTATCTACCTCCAACTCGCTTCCTCTAAGGGCTCCCTGTGTTTAACAACATCTGACACCCGTTCTCTCAGTCTAGATATGCTGTAGCACTCCACATCTCACAAATCTGAACTGGAAAAAAAAACAGACTCTGTCACAAGAGGAAGGAAAGAAAACACTCTGTACACTCAGATTTAGTAACAGTTGGGTCTGAGCCCTGAGGCAGCCACAGTGATGCCTTTGAGGTTTTCTGTGGTCCAGTCTGGCCCCATTTCTACTCATGCTGCTGAAGCAGACGTGAGGTTGCAAAGTGGAACAGTTTCCTTTTAAAATTTCTTTTTTTTTTCTAATTTTATTTTCATTTTAGTCTCAGAGCAACAAATGAAACTTCTTAAATACAGCAAAGAACAAACCCGATAGCTCGCCACGGGAACAGTTCAGCTGAGAGGTCTGCCAGCTGCAGCGCTTCACAAACAGCTCTTTGCAGCTTATGTAGACTTACATAAAGCATCTGTTCTTTGTCTGAGCCCTTTGGCTTGTCACATGTCAAAGACTCCTTTTGCTAGCTGCAGAGTCACCAGAAAGTATGCTTGGTTGCAAGTGGGGTCATGAAGAGACGAAGGGAGTGGGAATAAACTGAGACACAGACACCCCTCCCCATACGGGCTTCAGACCACGCTCTGGAAAAAAACAAGAACAGGGAAAAAAAAAAAAACAACAATAAAATACACAAAGCAATCTAGGAAAGAGAAAGTCTTGCTTCCATCTTTACCCCCGAGGAAAATGGCCTCATGGGGGATTGGGAACCGTACAACTCAGATACGAAGTTTCTTTTAAGAAAATCACACAGGTAAGCAGCAAGATAGATCCTTGTGCAGTGGGAAGCGTTTGGAGTTTAGTAGAGAGGCCACAGGGAGTAAAGACCCAGCCAAGTGAGCTCGAGTAGAGGAGGAGGAGGAGTCTGGAACCAACAAGGTCTGCAGTCATCTCCCAACCTTGCCAGAGGCCAAGCAACTTTGACTAAATGAGACGGGGAGGGTTTGAGCAACCGTAACCCTGCATGGAAAGCAAGGAGAGCTGCTGGTGTCTTGTCTTCACAGCATGGCTGGGCCATGTATGACTCTCCATGACTCAGACATACAGAGCAGACAGAGGAGAGAAACTGCAGCTATTCCTTCACTGGTGTTTGTGAAAGGTTTGTTTTCTCAGATGAGAGCCCTGCAAAGCCTGCCCATTCCCATCGGGATGGGTTCACGTGCAGGTGTGTTCGCCTGCAAGAAGCAGAAGGGAGAGGGGCCCTTCATCTACTGATAATTTCTTGTGCAAATGCCTGAAGTGTTTCCTGACAATACATCATCATCTAGTAAGAGTGGATCCCAAAATTCTGTTGGGCCTTCAAAGCTATGAACCATGGCGTAAGTCCTTCCTCTTGTGAGGAACTGCAGATATCCCACAGAGCAAACCCCAGAGAGCCTTCCTGTTTCTAACGTGACCAAAACGGGAAGTGGTTCAGCTGGTGAAACTGAAGAGGAGCCTTGTGCATGAAGAGTATGGAAAATTGGGAGGTTACCAATATTAATCTCAATAGTGCTGACTCACCTCTCACCGAGGAGAGGTTGTAACTCCTCCAAAAAGCTTTTTTTTCCTGTAGCACATCAAAGAACTGTACAACAGCCTGGCCTCTCCTAAATCTTCCGACCAACCTGACCTATCTGTTGCATGTGCCTGTCCCTGTCTGCTGTCCATCATCCTTCATTCGTAAGCTTGAGAGGGCTGAGACCAGCAGGCTGTGGCGTGCCTGTGAAGCACAAGGAATGCCAAGGCCCGGTTTCTGAGCAGACTCTAGATGTTTAAGAACATTTTTGAAGCAGATCAAAAGATAAACTAATACTGCGAGCTTAAGAAAGGGATTTAAGGAGAAGCAGGTTGAAGGAATGGCTGGAGAGGCAGGTTATCTTGAGAGCAAGCTGTCACAGCCCACAGCTATCAAAAACACCAGCAGTAAGCAAGATTTCTCCTTTGTTGTTTATTAAGACTCCAGGCAGGGATGGCAGATCTGGTTCTCCATTCCTTGAGAATCTCCAAGAGTCCCTAGCACAGCAATGCCCCAAGCACAGCAATAGATTACCAGATGCCAGATGATCCTTTCGTGCAATATAAGCACTTTGCCAAATCTTGGGAACGCTTAGGACAAAACCATAGATGGAAGACACAGCTGAAGGCTTCACAAAGCAAAAAAACAGCCGAAGCTGGAGTGAGAAAAGTTACAATTCAGAGACCTGGTGCGGTGAAGCTGCAGAAGGAATTGCCCAGCATAGAGGAAGAATCTGTTTGAAGTGATAGGGAATGAGTTTTAAAGGCAGTATTTTTGCTGCCAGTCACAGGCATGTTGCAAGCAACAAGATGAAGACGATTGTCTCCAAAAGACAAACCTCCTAGCATCACTTGCTCAGAGTAGAAATGAGAGACAGGAGATCTTGAGTTGCATAGTTTATCTTACTGAAGGAAAGGTGCTGCCAACATCTGTAGCCTGCAGCTTTTTCAGAGTTACCACCAATCATTTCCTCTATAAAAGATGCACCCAATGCAACATCAGCTGTTACCATTTTCAGATCTGGCTGAATAAACTGACACAAGGTCACGTAAAAACAAGGGTTAACTTGCACAGCAGTGAGGTCAGCAGTGCTGGGTAAAAGGTAATCAGGAATTTGCTAAGGCCTTATAGTCCATACTGATCACATCTTCTCTTCCTGAGAGGCTGAAGCTCTGAAAATATACCCAGGGATGAACATTTCAGTTAAGTAAGCTTGCTATATGGACAGTTTACAGAAATAGTACATGCTGTTATATAGGCTGAAAGTGAGGCTGCTCATTTTTATCTCTTTTCCACAGTTTAAAGGATGCTTCCCATCCTGCCCGAGGCAGCGTGCACGTTAAAAAAGACCGTGAGGTCCTTGTAATTGTTCACAGCGAGACAGGATGCCCAGAAAGACCGACAGGAAACATTAACTGCACGATGCATTTTGGCCCACCCATCTCTCACAAGCAGGATTCTGCTGCTGTTGTAACCTGTGACAGACAGATGCTGCAGAAATCCACCAGGTCCAGGAAATCCACATGACTTTTGTGCTGTGAAGCAGGCGTGCAGTCGTGCAAACGATTTCACGGTAATACTGTGAAGTGGGAATTCTGAGGTGGCCTAAACCCCGAGCGCTGCAGGTACCGACACAGAGACAACGTGGCCCTTGATGACTATTTGCCCACTTGTGTCGCACACCGACAGCGTTTTGCACAGAAGCCAACTCCATCCTTAGCAATTTTTTATGCCTCTACAACACTCTTTATTCCAGAGCACTTCAGTGCAGTCTCTTGTGACAAAAGAGTAACAGTTGGCCCATTCTTAGATAGGTCACTCCATCCTGAGCTTCTCTACGGCAAACACTGGGTTATTTCTACACAGCTCAAAGCACTGCCTTCCCAAAGGCCGCTCCCCACTGCCCCTATCATCTTTTGCTCTCATTCTTGTACCTTTAGACATATTAATAAGAAAGTGTCAGGCAGAGAAAGTTGAGAAAAAAGTTTCTTCAGAGCAAAATAATGATTAAAGTGCATGAAAATATTTAAAGCCACAGTCTGAATGAGTCTTCAATGAACTGCACTTTAATACTGCTAATGCCTTCAATTCTTCCAGCCACTACAGGAAGAACTACTCCTTTGAAGATGGAAGCAAAGTTGCAATCCAGAAAACCTGCTAAAGATTTCTGGTTTGTCCCTCTAGAGGCATCATCTCAGTTGCTGATTGCTGGGGCTGCAAGAGCGACTGCTCCTCTGAAACGGCTGATCTGGGTTGTTTCTGTGGCATCCGTTTCCGTGTTCTTGTCTCTACAGCAGGAGACATAAAAACAGCAGCCCTTTGTCAGCAGGAAGCTGACAAAGGGATCCAGTTTTTAGAAGAGTGCAAGTTTAGGGAAAACCCAACATACAACAGACAGTATTTTAAGCGTAGCAATCTCCTCAGTCCTACAAAACTGGGATTTAGGAAGAACCTGGGCTGGAAGAGCAGGTGGCCATGTTTAAAACTGGTGGAGCTTCTGCCCAAGCCTTGTCAGGCTGAACAACACACTTCTAAAGAAAGTAACTTCTCTCCATTTTCCACACAGAGTTGCTCCCCAGGTGTAACAAGGGAAGCAAACATTATCTCAGGCAGAATTTGACAAAGTTGCCAGTGTTCGTGGCCTGATTTGTGCTCTAAAAGCCCTGCGGTTTTAACATTTGCGGTATGAGTGGGTCTAAATTTTACCTTTCCTAGAAAAAGGCACCATGCATTTGGGCTACTGACTCAAAGGGAAAAAACAGCTCTTGCTTTTCTCAGCAGTGTTTCCTGCTCATTTTTCCCCAGAGGTAAGCAGGAATGGTATCTCCTTTGTTCTCATTACTTGTTCCCACACTCTGCCCAGCTGCTCTTGAGGGGCACTGTGTGAAAGCAATCCCACAAGCAAACTGGCCTGCTGAAAACTTCTGTTACCAGAGACACCATAACATGCCAAGAGTAGTTGCTGAGCAGGAAGTTAAAAGGGTACTGAAGACCTTTCTCCACAATTTAATTTACCTTCAGGATTTATTTCTGAATCACTGGTGTTTCCAGGGTCTTCCTTAAGTACTCCCATGTCCTTCGCCCAATTCGTCCATTTAATTTCCTCTACTCTGGAGACACAAAACGCAACAGACACTGATGCACACAGCATAGCATTTCAGTCCATATCTCACTGTCCTGCAGCAACCCAAGCCAGCTTGTCCTGCCAACACAATCCTCCATGTTGTCGCAGCAACACCCTACAGAGCTGTTTTTTTTGAGCAAAGATCTGTAATCCACAAGGTAAGTACCTTCTCCTGATGCATACTGCATGTTGGTCTATGTTGTTTGTTTTTAAACACTCCAGTTACTCCCACGGAACATACTTAACACAAAGGAGGCTCCTAAGTTCTCTATAGTTTTCTATACACGCTCCCTAACACCCTGGAGTTACAGAGGTGCTGCCTGCAACACGGTGTAGTCGGCAGAGAAAGGTTCACCTGTTCTCCCAGCCCCTGCACGCGAGGAAAAGTGCTGCCCCCTCGTGTTGCACTCAAGTTGCATGTTCCTGAGGGAAGGGACCACCAGTCTGTGTCCCTCCTACCATAGCCTGCTCTGTCCTTCCCACCACAGCCTGCTCTGGGCAAGCTACGTGGGCAGAAGCAAAGAAAGCACCATTGCAGACACCCTGCTGCCATGGCCACTTGCACAGATGTGGGTTAAACAGGACACCTTTGGGTGACAGCGTGTCTTGGTGACAATGTTGGTGGCTCAACCAGCTCTCAGACTTCCACCAATCAATCTGCATGGACCTAGAAACACGTGGTTGAGTCACTCTGTTGAGTCAGAGCTGAAATTCCCCGCAGCGGTTCAGGGTTACCAGCTCACGAATCATGGGAACCCGCCAACAGACTGGAGTGCAAGGGGTAGTGGCACATCTCTCTTACCTGAAACACCATCTCTCATCTTTCTTATTGAGGCCCACGGACACGAAGCAGCCAGATCTCCTCTTCCCACCCTGGCGCCACAGCCAGGCCTTCTCGATTTCCAGAATAGCAATAGCCCTCTGAAAAAAGCAGCCCACATCAGAGAGAAAACAGGGCACACAGAGCTCAGCCCCTGCTTTGTATTAAATCTTCCCCAATCAGCAACTACTTTGACTTACGAACCCAATCCCAAAGTGCTCCTTAGCTTAAGAGTACCGGGCAGTTACTACACTCTCTCAAGTTACTTGTACCTGTGGATCAGGGCTGGCTGGCAGCCAGGCAAACAGCAGGAGTTTTAAATACATCTGAAAACGCTATTAGGATTTACCCCGAGTGGCAAATTTATGGCAAAGAGAAGTTTATAACTGAGGCTTAGGACAAAACCAGGCACTGTCATCTCTGACATTGTGAGAGTCAAGTGTAAATGCTGAGCAGCACCGTGCCTCACCTGCAGCTTCCAGACGCTTTTGCTGTCACCAGAAATATTTGTGACGGTCTCGCTCATGAGCGCAATCAGCATGTTGAGCAGAAGAATGTAAGTGAGGATCACAAAGAGAAGCAGCAGGAGCATGACGAAGTATCTGAACCTGGCATGTTCCTGGAAATCCAGGTCGCCCATCCCAATGGTGATCTTGAAGAGCTCCAGGGAGACGCTAAGCAGCCCGCCGTACATAGCGTGGCTCCCGGAGCTCTCCAAATGAGCAAGAGACTTGTTGTGAGAGGCCGAAGGAGCGTCGCCCATCAGCGTAACCAGAGCTATGAGAAAAAGAGAATTTGAATCCTCCTCAGAAAAACAGACTTCTTGCAGCCCAATCTACAACATAATGCTGAGTATGTCCTTACCTGCAGCAAAGCCAAAGAGGAAGATCATATAAACCAATAGGAAACGCAACAGATCTCTCAGGATAGTCTGAAACACAAACCAGGAGAAAGTCTCATTCTTTATCTCACATGAAATCACCAGGATGATCTCCTGCTCTCATACATCATAAACCAACCCCCAGTAATAATACCAAAAGCAACTTGGAAAATGTTTTTATTCCGTTTAAAACAACCAACCTACTAATACCTGTTAAATTCCTCAGTATGGCTCTTTCCAAATTGTTTCAACATACACATCTCTCTCTTTTCCATCTCCATTGGGCTTCACACAAGTGGTGACCAGAATTCTTCCCTGGCACCTCATTTCACCTTTGCTTTGTCTTGGCTTTCTAGACCCAGACTGCTCTGTAGATCTGGAAACACTTCGCAGCCCAAGCCTAAGAGTTCCAGGGAACCCACACTGGTTTTAACTGCTAGTTTTGAGTTGGTTTATGACAAACAAAGAGTCAGCTGCTGTCACTTGCTATATTCAAATATAGCAAACTAGTGGTTTGCAGCAGTTGTACTTCCTTGAAGACACTGAGTTAATCTCTTTCTGCAATATCTTTACTCCCATAGTCAGTACATCAATTCCATTTATTGTTTGGCGTGATCCTGAGAGAAGAAAATTAATTGCAGGACTTTTATTATTTCCTCACACCCAAAAGGCTTTTCATACACAGGCTTTTTCGAGTACTGACCTTCTGTATCATGACACTGTAGATCCCGGTGCGCTGGAAGCCCCGAGTATAATAGAGCATGTTCACCCACCCCAAAAGCAGGGAGAAGACCATCACTGCCACATAGTTTTCCGAACTCGCACCGTACAGGACCGCTGAGAGCAGCAGGGAGAAAGCCTGGATGAAGCTGGAGAGAAAGAGAATGAGTGACACAGTGACCTCAACAAAAAGGCCCATGTGCAGAGCTGTTCTGTTTCACAAGGAAAAGCAAACAGATTTTATGGGGCTACAGGGAGCATATATAGTGGCAGTTAATCAGACACAGTTTATATAAGCAAATCCTGTTAGAAACAGACTCACAAACAGTTGCAGTTTTGTTATAAACTGATTAATCTCACAGTATGGAAACTCTGAGTTGCTTGATATAACTCATGTAACTGATATTAAATGGAAAAAACTTCTAACCCTTAGGAAGACATGCACACATACATGCACACACATGCATTGTACACATCTCTCCCCCCAAATATGAGGAGTTATCTTCCTTCCGACCAATTCTGAGCCACAGTGACAGTATAATGAAGAGCATGAGCATTTTTTCTGAGTATATGTTCTCAACTGCGGAATAACGGAGGGTCTGACCTTCACTGTGTTCTGCTACAAATCCAAGGACAGACCTTACCCAGCAGAGTCCATTCCAACAAAGGGTCATGACAAGATGCAGCAGGTAGGAGAAGCAAGCAGGGAAGGGATGGGAAGAGGAGACAGTGGCAGAGAGCCAACCTTTCCTGCTCACCACCTCGCTAGTCACGTTAGGGCAACTTAGCTGCACACAGCAGAGAACCAGTTTCACCCACACAAAATTTCACTGTGCCAAAAACCTCCAGAGACATACATCAAGATCTCAATGCAGCTGTCAGAACACATAGTCTTCAGGGACTGGCGTCTCCTCCGCAAGCACAGACTCTAATAGAGAAAAATCAATGGTAGCCATTCATCAAAAAACAGGGCACGCTCGAGAGTGATTCCTGCCCAGCACAGCCTATTGCTCAGGGGAAAGGTTTGCTCCATAAGATCCTCTTTATACTTTCATATTCAAGAATCCAAATCTCAGCTAATCATCCTTCCAAGATGAAAAAAAAAAGCCTTATTTATAAAGGGCAAGGATAGACAAGGGCTGAATCACGGCTCAGCCCAATGTCTTTATTAATAGACTGCATTAAATGCCAAGGACGCGTTTTAGTGCCATAAATCATGGAAGCTTCTCATAATTACTTGCTGTTGTGAACCTATTCTTTCTCTTGCCCAGCAACCTGGTTTGTGCCACCCCTGTCACTGCTAGAGTGCAACGACAGCGTTTCAGAGCAGGAATCCCTCCTGCCATCCACTCATCCGCATCCTGATGTCAGGAGAACTGAATCTGTTGCCTCCCTGTCAGTGACCGTTTCCATTTTTTTTTTCTTTCTTGTGATGCAACTAGACAAGGAGATCCCCATACCTGAGCAAAGATCAGATAAATGCCTCCTAGCAAGATAATAATCAGTCCAGAGACCCACAGGAAGCCGCCAGCCGTGAACTCCACTGGAAATGAAGGCTGCAAAAACAAAATAAAATCCAAAAGCACTGAAGACAAGCAGAGGTAGTGATGATAACCACCCGGCACCTTTTAAACTCAGCTCCATCCATTCAGGCCTTGCCAGGTAAAAGAAGATTGGACTCACCTTTACCCGTAAGGGCTGATAGTAGGCGATGGCTGTAAAGATGATCATGAATGACAAGTATGAGACAAAACTGAAATAGAATCTCTTGGAAGCAAATGTTTCCCATTTCTGCTGAAGCAGTTTGTTCAGTGGCTCCAAAACCATCATCTCGTACCGATTCTATGGAAAAACAAACAAAGTACCCACTTGTCAACAGGAATGCAAATTCACCAGAGGATTGTCTTTTTCAGGGTTGGAGCTCAAGGGCTCCAACAGGGTATCACTAAAGGTTTCATCAGTCAGGCCTCTCAGTATCAAAGAGATCAACCACCCCAGAAGAAGTTACTTCTGCTTGGCTTCTTCAAGGTATGTGGACAAACTCAGGGTTAGGCAAAGGATGAAAAATTTCTCTCCTATTACAGATAATCAAAAGCATACCAAGCAGGCTATAAATACTAACATATGTAAATAGCTCCATCGTGCATTTCTTTTCCAGAAGAATGATCACGTGAAGCACCACATTAACGTGAAATGATTTGCATATTCTACAGCAACACTACGAAAAGGCAGGAAAAAAATGTTTCTGTCTTTTAGTAAAAGCACTGACCGGTGTGTCACTGCTGTAGGCCAGAATCTCCAGCACTGAGTTCTCCTCAAAGCTGTCTATGGAGGACAAGTCATAGAGAGACACGTGGACAGGTCCATAGGTCCATTCAGTGAACTTGCGTGACAGGTGCCTGTACACTGGGTCTTTGATCTCTCTTTGGATGATGTGCTTGAAGATCTGAAGAGAAACCAGATGCGTTATCAGGAAGACGTGTATGTAACAAAGGTGTGGAATGGCACGGGCATACCCAAGTCACCCTCAGACACAGGACACTCGGCTTTCCGCATCATACACTTTGAGATCTCCAAACATGAGACTACCTGGCTAGAAACTGGCCAGCTAACTGCATCTTGTATCCGCTCCTCACGAGTAAAACCGATTTAGGTCCAGACAGGCTGTCCTGACTGGGATGGAGAGCAGCAGCAGCCAGCTGAGACTCTGCAGGATATTAACTGGGGTGGCCTGGAGAAGGTCTCCTATGTTATCTCCTGTGGCACTGCCACTGTCAGTAGCATTTCCACGGGTTGGATGCAAGATGCTTCTACATTACCCTCCCCACCATGCTGAGGATATATGCTACAGTCTTCCTTGTTTCTCAGTAACCCCAGGGATCCCTGGGGTTTACCTGGTCTTTACCTGCACTTTGCCCGTCTTGGCAGCAAGCTGTAGAGGATTTAATCCATCATAATTCACTATCTCCTCCAGTTTGCATGTTGGGTCAACTTTCACACCTGCCTTCAAGACCTCAACATACGTCATGGTCACAAACTTGGTGTTCTCTTCAGTGTCATCTGCAATCATCACCAGGGCATGGAGGACTGTATTGCCCTGTGTATCCTGCTCCTGGATCCTGGCTTTCTGGTGGGGATTGGTCAGAAGATATTCCACCACGTCAAATTGGTTGGTACAAGCAGCCAAGGAGAGGGGAAGTTCACCTGAAGAGATTAGGACAATATTTGGAGGATAAGCAGAAAAGGGTGAAAAAGAATTAGAGGGGGGGCTATTCTAGGAAAAATATACTTAGCCTATAGTTTTAGCACTGGCACAGAACAAGTTCTTTCTCAGCATCTCTAAAAGCAGTAAACAATCACTTCTTAATTCTGGGGGCAGCTGAAACACTTTCCCAGACTCCTCATTTGATTAAACGAACCAAGTATTTGTCTCTGTCTGAAGCCCCTCAGATAAGACTAAGACCAAAGATGATGGCAAATGCTCACTGGACACCTCAGTCTGTGAAAGGATTCTGCCATTCAAGTAAGTCAAGATCTTGATTACAGGACAGAGGAGATGGCAACGCAGGCAGGGAGGGACAAACCCAACTGAGAATTAGTGGCATCACATACAGTAAGGCAATAACAAAGAGGCAAAGGAACACGTTCCACACTGACTCACCAAAATAAAAGTAAATTCCTTCTTTCTTCTTCCTGAAGAATTCACCGTGGGCTCTGGCATGGACATCAGCTCCATTCTCTACTAGAAGCTTCACTAAATCTAGGTTCCTTTTCTCTATGGCAATGTGGAGCGCTGTCTGGCCTAAGGAAACAGGCAAAACTTACTGCTCAGTGCCACTACCAGAGGGAACCGCCAAAGGGCTCCTCAGCAAAGCGCTGGTTCAACAATCGCTGTATGTTCTGTACAGCAATTCTACAGTCTCAGTGCAGGGCAGGGTGTGGGTGGCAATGGAAAACTTCTAACAATGTCCATTGGAAAAGTACATCGCAAACACCGAGTCAAAGGACAAACCTCAAGACTATCAGAAATTCAACACCAGACCAGGCACTTAGCCCTGCCTGGCACCAAGATCCCAATCAGCTACGAGAACAAAGACAACCGTACACGACTACGCTGCACATCTGCTATTAAAAGAATACCCCAAAGAGCAGAACACATTCTTTAACAGAGATTTACTATTTCTCAGACGTGCTTTTTAAGCTTTCCCAAGCAAATCCTCTCCTACTCTTCCGTTATCAAACATTTTTCATCTCTGTTTTAGAGAGCAAGAACAAAGTTGCAGACGTGTATAATCCAAGGCTGAAGAAGCGGCAGTTCCAGAATCAGCAATAAAAGGTGAGGAAGCTGTTACTGTGACTGCACCAGAACTCTGGAACCGCAGGGCTGCACAAGCTCTGGTTCCCCTCTTTTCCCTTGTATCTGCACATCTCACCTGTCCCATGGGGAAGCTGCTCTGACACAGCATCCGAACAGAAACCTTACCTCTGTAGTAACAGTCAGAGCACGACACATTGACAAGCGGCCTGGGATTCTGTGTCTTTTGGTCTATTTCCAGCAAAAGGGGGATTGTGTCATTCTTTCCATTTTTTAAGTTCAACAGGGCTTTCATTAAGCAGGTCTTCCCGGTCTTTGCATCTAGAAGATAAACAGCATCGAATGGGTTGTGCACATACGTGGTACACATCAGCAGTAATGATTCAGTACTTAACTGCCAATGTAGGACCAAATAAAATAATTATTCTAAAAGCCTTTCTCAGTATTTTTAGTCTACAGTAGAGGCAAATGTCTTAGGATGTATTACTGGCATCTCAGGTGGACATTAGGAAAATAAAAGAATGGATAGAGGGCTGGAGAAAGCAAAGAACCACGAGCAGGTTCCTCTGCTTGCCTCCTACATTACCAAGCCCTGCCTCTGCTGACCCTCTTTATGGAGCACTGAGCAGGGATCTACCTGTGTATTCAGAATTGGTGAGAAATTTGGAGGTCCTCCTTAAATACTCAAGTAAACCATCCAGTGCCTCGGGGCTGCCCCTTGAGACTGCGCTGAAGAGCCTGTCTCTGTCAAAGCGATTCGGGTCCTTTTGGCTACGGAAGAAATGCAAAGCGTTAAGAAGTTCTGGAGAGCAGAAGACATGAGGGTGCAGTAAGTTCTAGTGGGATGGTGTGAGAAAGGCAGAAAAGTTTGTCAGGAAAAAAAAAAGATTATTTTTGAGTGAAGGGAAAAATAGACAGTTATTTCCCAGAATTCTCTTAAGTGGCTGCTCTTTGCATCAGTTGGAGCTCTTCCCAGATCCAGTGTGATGTGCACCCTTGGAACACACCCAGAACACAAAGACAGAGAAGCCCAAGATAGCTGGAGGACCAGAGTCAGTCCCATCACATGGTGTGAAACACTCTGGGCGCTGGTTTACATCCCTCCCTGGTAAGAACAGTTCAGTTGTACAGGGCTCCGGGCTAAGCTGCTCTTACACCCAACCTGGCTTATTAAGTGTTAGTTCAGATACGCCCAAAGTCAAAGAATCACAGAACTGTCACGGTTGAAAAAGATCACCGTGTCCAACCGTCGCGGTGGACCAAAATACACCACAACACGCACCATACACAGAAGGAAAAGACTAATACATCCCTTTTCTGCTTTTAATTACCTCCCACCAAATTATAGATGGCTGTAATACTTCTACACTGCCACTTTCAGTTTGGACTAAAGCTTATATGTGCCTACCAGCAGGGATCAGTCCGGATCAACAGGGACCGCACCCTTGTCAAAAACCGGACAGTTACTCACTTGCTGACGAGTCCCGGCCGATAGTTCAGATTAATCTTGACTTTAGGAGAAAAGTCACTGCTCTCTTTCTGATAAGGTGTCTCCAAAGGTCGTGGTTCTCCTTTCTTTCCATGTCCTGATCTTTCTTCCTTTTTACTAGATGCAGGTTTATCTTCCTGGATACTGTCATCTGTTTCTAGCAACCCCATCAACCTGTTCCTCTGACCTGGGCCCGGCTGCCCATTTGTGAAGTTATCCATTTCTGCTAGAGGTGGTCTTGCAGATCACCAAAGAGGGTCCCTGCTGGGAGACTAAACCTGCAAGGGAGAGAAAGAATTAACAAAATTTGCTCACAAACCTCTAACGCGTTTGGTGCGGCAGAGAGGAAACTGCGTTTCCAGCTCCAGTGCTCCCACAGTTGTCTACGGGTCCCTTGAGAGACAGAGATGCAGTAAAACTCTGCACCGTAGGAGTATCTGAAGCAAGGATCAAGCTCTTCGACAGGGTCCCACTGGAGAAGTTGTTCAAAAGCAGTTCATGAAATACAGGCAACTTGTCTGCAGAACATCTGAACCCCCTTTGTGAGATGACCTCACCTGTTGGCAGCAACACAGGCTCCTTACATAAAAGGCAAAGAAAGTGGATCTTTAGGAGGCTACGATCATTGTTCTCATCTCGGTGCAGCCAACACAAGCTAGTCACCAGGTGGCCAAAAAGATAAGATTAACTGTAGGCCACCTCTGGAACAGTGGTAAATACGACACTATTTCTACAAGGACAACATAACGCACAAATTTTGTTCCCCTCATGCATCCTCTCATTTCATCCTGGGGCAAAATGAGTGGGATCGCCCCAATGTTTGGAGCTGCTGACTGTCCATGAGAGCACAGGCTTTGAACTCCCAGCTCCACAGCACAGGAGAACACACAGCCCAGCTGCCATGTGGACGCTCACAGCCCTCGGAGCCGGAAGAGAGCAGAGCTCTCCCACGAGCAAAGCTGGATCCAGATCTGCATCAGTATTCACTGGAGCACCCAGCCAGCCCACTTCTCTCATCTAATATGCCCTGTACTCCTCCATGCCCTGTACTCCTCCTTCACTCCTTTGAGACGTCTCTTCATATGTATCTGGAGACCTCTCAGATCCACACCCAACGCCAGCTCTCTGTAGTCAGCGTTATGACTGCAGATCCATGCACCGTTCGTGAGGCAGAAAGGAAACATCCACGATCACCAACCTGAAGCAGAGCTTTTTTTAGTAACTCCGTCTTATTCACATGTACTCCCTCCAAACGGTTAACGGGTTTTCTCTGAAGAGAAATCTCCTTTGCTGGGACTACAGCCAGACTCCATAGCCTGTACCAGCAAAGAGGTAAATTGACACAGCGTAAGCGTTCTGGCTGATATTAGGACATGGAGAAACAGTTCTAGGCAGGAAACAGCCCCAAAATATCTTTATGCAGCTCACAGCAAGAAATCCAAGGGCTGATTTCAAGAGGAACCATTATGATAATTCAGCCATTCAGTTTAGTCTGCACTCTAGTGACAAACATTCCTCTACACACACAGGCACACACCCTATAACCCCCTTTCAGACTTATTTCCTCCCCCAGAACACTTACGGGTACATTTGCCGATCCTTTAAAGGGTTTTTTGTACTTCCATAATAGTTTGTTTGTGCTTTTCTGTCTTCCTCTCCCCCCAAATCATTTCTCAGCTGCAGTTTCCATCTCTCCACAGCGCTCGAGTTATTTACTGTCAGTCTTGTACAGACAGACCGTCTGGTTTAAAAGCAAGAGCAAAACGGTCCTACAAAAAAGGACCCCGTAATACGTGCATCCAATTTGTGAGTGCCGAGGAAGCACGGAGAGCACTCCCTGTTTGCCAGCTCAACTTTTAGTTCCCTACTTCAGAACCGAGTTGTTTCTCTCTGTGACTTTACCAAGCCATTTTGAGTAGCGCAGCACAAAAAAGCCCTGCTGTCAAAAGAGGAAGAGCACAGCACTTACCCCAAGTTGCTGCAAGCTCCACCCAAGAGCTGATCTGACAAGGAGTCCCAACGGGTCCTTCAGAAGGGAAATAATCTCTCAGTAGAAACCAAGTCAAATACCAACAAGTGTTAATAAGCATGAAAGCAGACCCCAAGTTATTTACATCCATGGGTGAGAGTCCTCTTCTTCTGCAGAGAAGACCACGCTCATCTTAGCAGTCTATTAATAGCACGACGTCGAACTCCTAGTTGGTGGTGGTCCATGAGAAGATCCGAGCTGCCCGTGAGAAGGAGTAACGACAGATTACTGTTATTTACTCAACTGTAAAGCTTTTTGCAAAGTGAAGAAGGGCTTGCACAGGAAATGACTAGATAGATTTCTCAGTAAAAGAGAGAACCAATGAGTGCAGTGCTCTTATATGGGAAAGCTGGCTGGCTATTGCAAATTCATAATGCTTAACCCCTGCCTGCACGTATAGAGACGACATCTCACAGCTTCCCACAACAGACCACTCGGATCTCGAGGGAGGCGGCTCATTTGACCGTGACAGCGCCAGAGCCCGTGGTTTAGTTGTGAGGTTTGTCACAAGGCGCTCTCAGCCCCAGGACCAGCCAGAATGCATGGAAACATCTGCTGTCAATCGTTCCTGTGGGAAGCCAGCTCTCCTCACACAACTTCACACACCCCAGTTACGAGCAGAGCAGACTGTATGAGGCAAAAGACGAGCCAGAATTTTACCCTAAAAAGTAGAGTGTCAGCCGCTCATCACAAGCACGGGCGACTGCACAAAGCAGTCCCAGTTCCAAAACACTCAGGCCACTGGTTAATTTGCCACTAGTGCCCATTTTTAAAGGATTTGCTCTCCAAAAGAGCGTAAGTCTTGGAGAGGCAACTTCTGGCAGCACGGACTGGCCATCCCCACAACAGTCTGTCACGGAGACCATGCACGCACACTAAGACCACTTCACTTGTCACTGACAAAACAGGACCCCTGGGAAAGAGAGGACATCAGCCCACAACAAGGATCTCGCTTTTTTCTCTCCTGCTCCTGAGAGAACTGAGGGGGCAGTGTGATCGTGATTTCCCGCAGCATCAGCGCAGGTAGACATTCAGCACCCACAGACTCCACAGCCTTCCCCAGCACAACGCTGCTGCCGAGGACTGGGGTTTTACAAAGCCGTTTCTGTCATCTGGAGCTCATCTAAAGAATCTTATTAACTAAGAAAACGGTAAAGAGCTCTTCTAATCAACAGCTTGATAGCAGCGGCACATTCCAGCGGAAATATCAAAAGTTTAGTTAACCATTGGTCCAAAAGCAGTGAGAAAAGGTGTCACACCACGACACACTGAACTCCGACACATTGAACTCCTTCCAAACCTACCAGGAGCCAAAAGAGAGCCTGAAGCGATCCCCATCGGAGAGGACTGCAGGATGATGCGAGGCTTCCTGGAATGTGGTTGTCACCCACAGAAACGTTCCCAGATGGCTTCGACTTTGAGTCAGATGCAGGCTGCGAGACGACCTTCCTATAAATACACCCATTAAATGGCAGGGTGCCTTTTCCTCTTCCATGCTTTTGCATGAGATCACAAGCTTATTTCTCAGACTCCTCTGCTTCAAAATTAAGCCGATCCAGGAACAGCACAAAACTACTTATTCTTTCCAGGCTTAACGATTTATCAGGACCCACAGAATAACCTACAAAGAACAAACATGTGCAGGTAAATGCAAGACCAGATCTCATCTCTTCTACCCCTCGTTCCGGCCTGGCACTGATTTAGCTCAGTTTGCTTTAGTTGTGTGACACTGAATTTACTGGGATATCAACAGACATAGATTCAGGCCCAGGAGTTTAGCTCAGATTTACAGGTTTAAATCCTCTTGAGCTTTTCCCCCAGTTTTCATGGGAGCCAGCCCACGATTCTAGCCAAGGAATGAAATCAGCCCACAAAAGTGCATCATAACAGAGCTCTTTCTGCACATCTGGCTTTAATAGCTTACAGAGAGGAAGGAGAATGTGCAGCTTGCTGGGAAAGGAATCGCTGCCAGCCGAGAGGTCACCACAGCCAAACAGAAACACGGAGCTGCCGGGGGCGCACAGAACCATTGGTATGCGCACGCGCATGCGCACACGCCATCGCAGAGCGCACCAGGGTAAATATTTCCACTTCCATCCCGGAGCAGGGAGAAGGAAGGCAGAAAAGAAAGGCAAGATCTGCCCAAACGTGCGCTCCCAGTGACCACGTTCTGAGGTCAGTAAGGGGATGATGTCACTGCTGTGCACTAGCCAGCTGAGCTGGTCACGACGCTTCATCTCGCCACCAAATTTTAAAATCCCGACAGGAGGAAGCCATCCAAAAGAGCATGCAGGGAGAATAAAAGAAGCTATTTAATTTTGCCTTTCTACCAGTCTTGAGTTTTCAAAAGCACCTACGATCCTCTTGCCTTCTGAGGCTTGTATTTAGGGGAACAAGAAGGTATGGAGCAACTGCTCAGCACTTACTTTACTGATGAAAATGTGTCTGGCGCCAAGTTTCTCCTGACGGGACAGAGACATTCTGTGGAAACCTCAGATCTGGGAAGAGAGGAGTCAGAACTTTTTACTAAGTGAAATTTTAAGTCCAATAACTTTCATTTAATAACAGTATCAAATACATAATTATGATAGAATGATAGAATATATATGAAGAAGCACAGGAAGTCGTGACAGGAAAAGCGGTGACTAGAACCTGCTTAAACGGAGGGCGAAAGGAAGCATGAGGAAAACGGCATTTAGAAACCAACATATCTCCTAAAACAGGTATTTTCTGCTTACCTAAGTGCTCATCTTTACTAAATACTGAAAAAGAGCCTTGTGATTAGTATCATGTTTTCTGTATGTTGTAAATAGAAGATTAAAGCCACTTCCATGTATCTGCAATTTAACCGCATCATTGATCTGCAGCCACTCTAAGGAGTGGCAGCTCCAAATCAGCTTCAGAGGAGGAGGGAAGGCTGGAATCACAGCGTGCAAGGGTAGACCGCTAAAACTCTCTCCAAAACAACAGGTAGGACAGCGCTTCATTCAAACTCCATAAAAGCCCCACGATTAAGAATTTTATTAACAGTGTACTTTCACACGTGGGAAAAAATCAAGTATTTTTGCAAGGTCAGACTTTCTTTTTCATGCAACCGTTACGTAAAACCCACACCAAAGGGATGGATTTTAGGAGCTTCAGTTGTAGTTACACAGATGGAATCCTGCGCTTCTCGAGCCATCAGCCAGTGCCCAATCTGAAATACAAATATTCTTATCTCCTTGCCAGAACTTGTCTGATAGCCCTGGGGACTCAATTAATTTACACGACAGCATTTCTGCAACTGCAAGTCTTACATCGTAACATTTAAAGGCTCCCATCTATATATTTCTCAGGCCTTCGAAGGAACCAGCTGCTTAGTCCTTAAATGGAAGTATCTTTCAACTTGATGGATCCTTTTCTGCAGGATTAAAGCCTGAAGGAATGCTCTGCTGACAATCAAACACCAGCAAAAGACAAAAATCCAACGGTACCGGTCACACCAGCGCTCTTGTGGAGAAACACTGACATCCAGTGGTCACTAAATAAACCCCAATTCCTGCTGGTCATGGAAACAGCCTCGCTAGGAAAGCCTTCAAAGAGCAAAACAGAGTTGCAAGCATATACTTGTGAAAATTTTAGACATTCTCTTACTCTTTGAACTGAAATATTTAACAGAAACTTGTCTAATTTAAAAGCTCAACTTCCAAATAAGGCTGGAATGCAGCAACATTCCATGAATAAAAAAACTGTACAGCCAGGGATATCTGAACTCGGCTACTACACGATGCCTCTGGAACTGCAGAAATACTGAGGTATTCCCAGGGTTTATCGGCCTCAACACTCACCTTCCCTGTATGATTGTTTTGGGGCAGTTACTAACAGAGCCAAACATTAACTGTAGCTCAAACCCAGCATAACGGCATTATCTCATTTCTCACCTTAAAACAGAAGTGAGTTTTTGGAAAGCATAACCCCCCTGAAATCTCACAATCCTTTTTTTTTCTTTAACAGAGAATAGACTAGAAATTAACTGAAGCTACAAGGAAAAAAAAACAAAACAGCACAGGCCAGTCACAAAGCTCCCTTTTGGAGCCGGATTAAAAGATGTTGTCAGAAGCTCATCAATACGGGAGCATTGGGATTATTTTCATAGCATATAGATTCTGGATAAAGCCTATAGAATTCTTACATCAGTTATGAAAAGTTGGCTCTAAAGAGATTGAACTGAGGTACTGCCATAGGTAAGAAAAAAATATACCTCACCAACATCAATCATTAGTATTACCTGATACCTCTAATTTTGTCTTTAGTCCCTAACTTCAGTGTAAACAATGCACGGTATGCAAAATCAGATTTGCATTTCCTGGTAACGTACATCGTTGTCCTAATTCCCATCATTTAAGATAAACCGCAAAGATTTTCCTGTATTCATGAGGAAATCCTTCGCAGTCTTTTCCAGCTAGCGACTGCCACCCCCCCTCCCCTGTTTACTGGGGGATAAGACGACAACTCCTATGGGAGAGGCAGAAGCCCAGCCCAGCCCCCCCGTGTCCCCACAGCCAGCCACCGGAGACTGGGCACATTCACACCATCAGCTGAGGCCCTTTACACCAGGCCTGAGCTGTTCCCTAGAACCACAAAGTGCCTGAATGTTCCCCCCTCTCCCCCCGCTGCAAATTACCTCAGGTACACCGCCGGGCTCCACACACAGCAACCGACCACGAGTACCAGCAGAGGCGACGGCTCAACGCAGGTTTGGCGCTGGGGGAATAAAGGGGGAAGGAGCAGGCGCTGGGAAGCTGGGGCAGACCCAAACAGCCCTCCGTTCTTGCAGAGCGCCCCGAGCCCCAAGCCCGAGCACCTAAGATGGCCTAGGGAGCCTGGGCATCAGTGTTTGAGCAACACTTACACTGTTGCAGTGGTTCTCTCAGTGACCAGCTCTGGAGAAAAGCTACTGGTCTTTTATCAGAAGAGAACTGTACCTACAGCCTGTCCCACCTTCTCAGTTAGCAATTCTGTCACCACACAGCACAGCTTCATTGCTACAACTTGAGAGCGGACATCTATTACACCAGGTAAGATAAAGGTGCTGGTTTTACCGTGGAGCAAATCAGCAATAGAAAAAGCGTAAGTAATGTGAGTTTATTCAGCGCTCCATCTCCTCTGAGCTATGAACTGCTCAGGGAGTTTATAGAGAGCAGGGCTGCTGGACACCTGTCAGCAGCGACAGCAGCAGAGAAAGGTCAGGGTTGGAAGGCACCTCTGGAGGTTATCTTGTCCAGCCCTCCCACTAAACCAGGGCCATCCAGAAAGGATTGTCCAGAACCACATCCAGATCACTTTTGAGTATCTCCAAGGAAAGAGTCTCCACACCCTCTCTTCTAGACAACACACCTAGGTGGCTAAACCAGAAGGAGCAAACTGGTTAAGTGGTTCAACTGCCAAAGGAAAAAAAAAAATCAAGGAAAAGGAACTGCAGGAAAATTTAATCTAAGGCAAGTACCTCTTATGGCAGAAACAGCACTTCTTTACACAACTTTACACTGCTGCTCACACAGCTCTGCAGAGTGAGCAGGGGAGCAAGGGCTGCTGCTAAAAGAAAAAAACACCCACAAAAAAATCCCCAAACCTATCATAGTTCTAACCACCAAAACCACATGAACTTGCTTACAATGAGCAGTTTTCTACACACACAGTATCATAAATTTTTAGCCACAGCCGCATCCAGGCCAAGGCAGCACTGCTAATAAACTTACCCCACACACCCCCAGTTAACAATACATTGAAACCTGAAATTAGAGGAACAAACTTTCACAGCTAACTCTACAGTGGACAAAAAAACGACCAAGCAAAACCTGATGTAAGATGGTGCACGACGCAGGGCTATCCGTAAAAAGCCAAGTGCACCAGCACCAGCCCTGGGCACACAGCTGACACCAGGGCTTCCCTTTCCAGTCAGGGAGCTGTCAGAATTCAACAGCTTGACCTTGCCAGCCAGGATCCTTATGACCTGGTGAAGTCTGTGGAAGGGCACTTGGATGACCACAGCCATCTTTTTCAGACCCACTCCTACATTTGACCCAACTCATTCTAACCCCACTTGCTGTGGGGGGGTTCATTAACCCACCCCCTTTAGAAAACAAACCAAGTAACTAAACTTACAAACAAAAAGACTGAGAACTCAGACTTTTGTGAACTCCCCAGAGTTTGCTATTCCAATTGTGCAATAGAAGAAAAACCAAACCCACCAAACATTCACTATTGACTGCAAAAAGGCTTTTGCTAGAGCAGATAAAGCAGCTGCTCCCCCACCAGCCCCCACAGCTCTCCCAGCCATCAGCACCTCCCCAAAGCACTCCACATTCAGCCACCCCCAGACCACCCCCCATCTCCTGTAAAACTTACTTTGAAAAGGCTGTCACTGGAGCACTTTTTGCACTTCAAATAGCAAGCTACTTGCGTTTGTGTGCACATCCCCCCACCCCCAAAGCCCTGAGCACACTGAAGCTCAAGCTGCCCCACAGCTCTCACCTCTCAGGAGTAGGAGAGGGACCCTACACCCATCACAAACTCACAGGTTGCAGCAAACAGCCCCACTCTGCTGCACCGACCACCACACTCAGGGGTGGCTTCCTGGGGTCTCACGAACAATGTGTTGACCTCCTAAAAACACTATTAAACTCTCAGCAAGAAGAAAGAACATGGTATTAGTGCTTAAATTAAGACTTTAATCCAGATCTGCTTCATCCACAAGGTCCTCATTAAACATGCAAAGAAGCTTAAACCACAAAGAAACAAAGCCAAAGTACGTCACTTAAATACACCAGTTTTACCAGTTTGAACCGAGACAGACACCGGGGTGTGATGTGCAACAGAAACCTTTATTAGCAATTCAACAGACAGCTGCTCAGCAGTTACTTAAGCTTTGCATTACCCTGGCATTAACTTAAGACATTGAATAACTACAGTGCAAACACAAGTGCTGCTGGTATTCTTGGTGTCAAGCCAGATGCACGTTAACTTAACAGCCACCCCTCAGGCGCAGCACGAGATGGAGGGTGGATTCCTTCTGGATGTTGTAGTCGGACAGGGTGCGTCCATCTTCCAGCTGCTTGCCAGCAAAGATCAGCCTCTGCTGATCTGGGGGAATGCCCTCCTTGTCCTGGATCTTGGCCTTCACATTCTCGATGGTGTCACTGGGCTCAACCTCAAGGGTGATGGTCTTGCCAGTCAGGGTCTTCACAAAGATCTGCATCCCACCTCTCAGGCGCAGCACAAGATGGAGGGTGGACTCCTTCTGGATGTTGTAATCAGACAGGGTACGCCCATCTTCCAGCTGCTTGCCAGCAAAGATCAGCCTCTGCTGATCTGGGGGAATGCCCTCCTTGTCCTGGATCTTGGCCTTCACGTTCTCAATGGTGTCGCTGGGCTCAACCTCAAGGGGGATGGTCTTGCCAGTCAGGGTCTTCACAAAAATCTGCATGTTGAACTGCAAAATACAAAGTAATTTTAACCCCACTGAACTACAAATCTTTCATCATTTCCAAAAAGAAAAAAAAAAGACAGACTACCGCTCCAAATTCGTACTAGTTAAGATTCTTACTCTGTACTTTTACTAACATTTCCCATAACCATTCTCTAAAGCTTAGCTTACTATCCCTCTTTTGAGGCCCACTACGCTCTGTTCCTGATGGAAATTCCCGACGTCGTCCCTCCACAGCCTTCTCCCAGCTCCCCCCGTAACGCGCGGCAGTGGGAAGCTCCCCCGCGGCTTCCCCCCCCACCCCCG
>VWZK01010035.1:374173-444584 GCA_013396935.1 Baryphthengus martii | reverse complement strand
TCCCCCGCGGCTTCCCGCCCAACCGCTGCGGGACCTCCCGCCGGGCAAGGACCAGAGGAGCGCTCCACTGCCGCCACCCCCGGGCAGTGACTCAGCGACCCGCTTCCGGGCAAGGCCGCCACAGGCGCCATCTGCACGGTCCCTATACCCCCTCCTCATCAAAAAACCCACGGCATTACGACCCCCTACCGCAGCCGCCCAGTACGCACTTCTCAACGACGCGGTTAAGAATACACGGAGGCTCGGTAAAC
Source organism: Baryphthengus martii (assembly GCA_013396935.1). NCBI lineage: Eukaryota > Metazoa > Chordata > Aves > Coraciiformes > Momotidae > Baryphthengus > Baryphthengus martii. The sequence continues at coordinate 444,333 of VWZK01010035.1, read as the reverse complement.
TCCTTTCCCCTCAGAAAAAAACAAACCCAAACAAGCCTACAAGCACCCACACCAACCTCACGCCCCCTACCCAGAAGCAGCGTCATTTTCTAACCCCTCACACCCACTGCTCCCCCCCGACGCTCCCCGCTCTCACTCACGTCTCTCGGTCCTGAAGGTCACTCGGCAGCAACTAAACCACAGCTCGTCTGCAGCTGAAACCTGCCCAGTGACGCAGCCCCGCTCGTATTTATGGGCTGCCTGCTCTGCAAGCCCCGCCCTCGTAAACTGACATGTCCTTCCGCCTCCCAAAGTAGTCCCAAGTAAAAGACCACTGTTGTAAAAATACTCGCCTTTTCCCCTCGCCAGTCTCCTTGCAGGGGGGCAAAGGGGTCCCTGAAACCTTAGCCTGGGACCTCAGATCCTTAAAAATCGCGAAGTTTCTGAGGGCGCGGATGAATCTGTGGGTACGGCGAAGCGGTTATAGGAAGACCGGTAAGTCGGGCGTTGATTGGTGCAGCAGTTAGAGTAGTGCGTGTTGATTGGTTGATCCGAAGGAAAGACAGACAAGGGCGATGGGGAAAGCTCTGGAAGATTCGGGTGCTGCTCGGCGCCGATTGGTGCGCGGTGAGGTCAGCGCTGTTGCTGGGGGGGAGCCGCCCGGCCGAGGCAGATTTCGGCGGGTCGGGGGGAGGCGCATGCGCAGGAGCGGTGCCGCACAGGCCGGAGGGGCTGGGGAGGGGGGGCGAGAAGCGCTCCGACCCCTGCGGGTGAGGGGCCGGGGCTGGCACTGGGGGGGTTCCTTGAGCCCCCGTTTCAGCCCCAGGTAGTGGTTAGGGGAGAGCCCGGCACGGACTGGGGGGAAAGCACCCCGCAGCCAGCTCTTTGTTGGCCCCCCATTGTGCATCTGACCGACCCCCTGCCCTGGGCTGGGGTGAAGCGTTTGTGGCAGAGCCTGGAACAGGCCGTAGGGCTGGTCCTGCCCTGTGGGGCTGTGAGGAAAAGCCGGGAAGAGCTGAAGTGAGTTAGCAAAGCTGGAAAAAAAAGCTGTTCTTTAGAAATTTGGCAAATGTCTGTGACTGCTGGTGTGTCACGCGTGCCCCTTGTCATGTGGCCCATTTCCTGAGCAGCCCTTTGAACCCATTTCAGCCAACTGACCAGTTAGTTATTCAAGGTGAGGTTGCAAAACAACCCCCCTGATGAAATGCTGACATTTGAAATTCAAATAGCTGTTTACTTGCCTTCAGAACAGGAAGCTTTGATCAGGTTATGGAGCAGCTTCCTTCTGTGAACTGATGGGGAAATATGCTTCGTGTTAATTAAACTTCATCATACCTTTCAGCTTGGCTCTGAACTCAGTTTCTGTCCTATTACGATGCGATATTATCTGAAGTACGCAAAATCCCAAAAGGTTTTTACGTGGGAGTGGTTTATCTGCTGCTTGCTCCTTCAGTGAAGCCAGATGAACTCGTTAAATACTCACAAAGCGTGAGCACACGTGAAGGGCAAGATTCACTACAGAGCTCCTCTATTTCCCCTTCACAAAAATAAAAAAAGACAAACCCACCAAAAAAAAACCCCAGCAACAACAAAACCTTTTGCTTTCATTTCTATTCACAAGGTTTGTGTCTTCTAGCAGCTCTTGGTTTACAGTAAAAAGGAAATAAATCATCCCAACACTAATTATTCACAATGTAGAAATAGGAAGAGAGGAACATAGTAACTGGAAAGTTCAGAGATCGCTCCATAGCAATAACCAACCTTGGAAATATTATTCAGCTACATTAATTTAGGATAAAAGGCGGATTTTGGCACTATCACACGTTTTCTTTATGCTGCTGGTTTTGCTCGGCGTTTCCAATAGGTTTGTGCTGTTTGCACGGTGCCAGGGTGACTATAAATGTTTGCTCCAAGGCTGGCCTGTGTGAGCTGTCTATCCCAGGCACTGCTCCAGGAACCGTGTCCCTCAGCCAAACAGCACCATGAGAGGAAGGCCACAAGTAACTAATATTTACAAATGCGAAAGGCCACGTCTGTTAAACTGGAGATTAACCACAGGGTAACCTGAAGACTGGCCTGTGTTTGATTCCTAGTAAGGATTTTAGTCTGCATGACTTTGGTTTTTAACGTTCCCCTAGATGGAGAAATTTCTGCCCTTTTTTTTTTCCTTTCTGTGTAAACCAGAATACAGAGAGGCCCTTCCTCGTTTCCTTTTGTTTTTACTTAGTATGGCTAAATCCTATGACTAATCTCCTGTTGCTACTGTTGTTTGGTTTCTGCTTTAAGTATTCAAATCAGAATAAAGTACCAACAAGATGGATCTGCCATGGGTAGTTTTTTAAATACCTTGTTAACGACAGCTCCTGAAAAATTCATTCTTCGGGGAAATGACGTCAAGCGGAGGCAGCAACGCGCTGACATCAAATGCAGACTCTGTATTTAAAAACAATTATGGATTAAATTCATCAGTTCCATCCAAAAAGCCTCACTGTTTTCCTCAGTTATCCCTCTATCAAAAGAGATAAACAAAACAATTGGGCTTTGTGCACACAACTCCAGGGCCTGGCAGAATTAAACTAATCCCCGCAGCCTGCAGGCAAGGTACTCTGCACAGGCCACCACTAGCATTTTGCAGCCTCCGCTGCTTGGATTAATTTAATTCTCCTAACTCTTAATCAGCGGTAGTCCCCTGTATGCCTGTACAGAGCCACCTCTTTTGTTTTGGTGGGCTGAATACAGAGAGCTTCTTAAATAAATACAAAATAAAAATAGCCTCATTTCCTGGCCCTCTGGCTTTCTTGTGTGGTAAACTCAAGTCCCAAATGTTTCACACTTCGCATCACATAGATTCTTTATGCTACTTAAGTGATAATTTTAGTTGAGTTGAAAGATCCCAGAATTCTGTGACTTTAAAAAGATACTTTTTCAACTCAAAAATGCAGTGTTTCTGTATTGTGGGCCAGATTCTGCCTCATTTTCACACATGATGTGTACAGAACAATCTCCCAAGCTGCAGTTGACGGCCTTGTGACTTCATTTTACTGAATTTCGGCTTTATCTCACAGTTTCTTTAGAAAATATTTCATTACTTGAATTTGATACAGACAAAGGAGATTTGTTTATTTTTAAATGGTGTGGTAACTGTCGTGGTCGTACAAGGCATATGGATTTCACATATATGCCACTCTTCCTTCAGTAGCTCTTGGTGAGTAAGAATCATCAAGCAGCTGACTGTGAACTATATATAAATAAGTGCAAAGCTGACAAACAGAAATCTGTGTCCTGTGACTGGCCTGACTGCACAGGTGGTGCCAGCCCTTGCCAGGGCCTGTGCCCGGCCGTCGGGAACACTTCTTTCTTTCCAAGTGGTTTCAGAAGTAGGTCATTGGGCAGTAGTACAACACAACCTACTTTCAGAAGAGAAGAATCTAGGGTCAGAGAAAGGTTTCCAATGAATCTGTACATTCTAGAACACAAGCTGGGTCTGTTTTTTTTAATGTACCCTCATGTCCTAGCAACAGCCTATCATTTCTACGTGAGCAATGTCAAATGAAGCAATCTGTTTATCTGCAGTTACAGGGGTTTAACTTGGGACAGCCAGTCAGGCGACTGGAGTGTGTGTACCAAGTTCAGTGCTGTTCCTTTGTTCAGATAAAAATAGGGCTACTTGCCACAGGGAAGAAAAAACCCAATGTATATTCCTGTCTCACAGTATTACTCGTACCTACCTCAGGTCTCTCTCATTGGGTATGACGCAGAAAAATTATATTTCCCTGTTTACAGTTGTGGAGATAAATATTTTCTCCTCAAACCTGTATCGCTGTGATAAGGCTGGCGTCCCAGCCACGAGCCAAACAGAGCCGTGGCACGTTACTGCTTGTCCTTGTGCTGCCAAGCTCAAGGGTTACAAAAATAGTGAGTCACAATTCAAAGTACTGTGAGAGTGACTGTAATATCATGAGATTACCAAAAAAAGACAACAAACTGAGTTTGTTTTTTTAAGCCTTATGCTAAAAATACCTTAAATAAACAAAGTTTTTAATAAGCTACCAACTTCAGGAGCTGAAAGCTTAAGAAAAACAAATAGATACCCAGATTTGTAGTAAAAAGAGGAAAAGGAGCAATGCTGCTCTGTCTCCCTGTTTGTTTCAGGGTTATTTTGAATTTGCACAACACACGGGATACAGCTTTAAGATCTGTGCAGCCACCATAAACAGGCTTGGGCACATCGTTCCCTGGAGGTCTAAACGACCCAGAGGAACATGTGGCAATTCACGACGTTTCTGATGTAAGGAGACATCTAAAGAGCGCTTTATAAAGACGCCATCAGCCTAAAATCACAGGTTTGGGTTCGCAGGTTAGGCCAGCGAAAGCAACAATTAATAACTAGGTCTGTTCTAAAAATTACTTGTCTGAATCTTTTCAGTCTGCCTCCTGCCTGCGAGTCTTTTGGATCTGAGCCAAGCTGCAGTGCGGTGGAGGAGCTCCCTTTGTTCGCCTTCTCTCTGCTGCGCCTGAGCCGATTTAGCCCATGCTCTTGGGGGTGAGGTTTTTCAGCAGGAGAGCAAAGAAGCACCTTGGAAAAAAAACAAAACAGAAAGGCAGAAGAAATAAGTCCTAACATGCTGTTAATCATTATTGATACGTTTCGACAGAACCTAACAGTGAACAAAACCAAGGCCACTCTGAACAGCCTGTGTCCGTTGGCCCAGAGGTGACACCTCCTGCATGTTTTGAGACCCAGCTTGGATCCCTTGATGGTGAGGACAGTGTCCAGAATGCTTCCCCTTCCACAGCAGTAATACTAAAATCCAAACGTTGACATTTTTCAAACAAACTCTGTAGTTTTAACACTACCTCCGTTCTTTTAAGTGCGGTGTTAGCTGTACACGACTTCTGGTTCCCTGCTTAGTACGTGAAGAGCATCCACAGTTCCTCATTCTCTTTAACCCCCAAACACGTAGCTGCTTTCAGTGTCGCTTTTGCGACGAAAATGCCTTTACAGAGAGACTCCACGTGGGCTGCAGGCCAGCTCTGCAGAGCTGAGTCATTGTTATACAAGCAGAGCTGAGATGGCACAGAAAAACCACCTTTGTACTTTAAAACACATCAGCTCTTGAACTTTGACTATCACAAGACGCCTAAACAATCGGAACAGCAAAGTCCAGTAAATTGATTTACTGGACTTTTCCTCTTGTCCATCCCCGTCATCCTTCTGAGTAATTCTTCCTTCTCCATTTTGTCTCGGAAGCTGGAGAGCAAACGCATTCTTCATCAAGCTGTCGGCTTCTGCTGAAGTCTGGCAAATATTGCATCAGATTTGGAAATAATGTACCAGTGAGAGCTGTTAACTCTCCGGGCACTGGGAAACCCCTGCCGCCCAGGTACACAGCCAAGACAGGATGCAACCACAGAAATTTAGGGCCTGCAAATCAGAATGCCAGGGAAATTTATCATCAGCCAGAGATACACTGGAAAGCTCTTGAATTGGGTATTTATGTGAGACCCGGTTTTGAGCTTGAAGAGTCCTTTGTAGTAAAATATGAAACAAATGAAAAAGGAGGAAGAGTTCCTTTAGTGTAGCCTTCGGAAACAAAACTGCATTTTGTTTTTGCATTTGTCTTCTGGTTCTTCATCCTGAAACATCATAGGGGAACATAATTTAGCTTCTCAAAAGGCTTTCTACATTTAAAATACACCGAACTAATTGTGGAGGGTCACAGGGAGCAATGGATTGGCAGATATTGCACGGACTGCATACTCTGTCCAGTTTTCTTACTGGAACCACTTCTTGAGTGTGTACAAGCGCTTTCTGTTTTGCAGAGAGGAGGTGATTTGTGTGAAGGGATCGCTAACAAGCTCTAAAATACATTCTGGCTTTCAGTTGAGTGGAGTTAGCTGGTTTTAGAAAAGGACATACCATGTGGGCTGAAACCTGCAACTGCTGCCGGCCGCACCCCGCACTGAAGGCACATGAATCCCTGCTGCAAACGGCACGGGCTCAGTTTCAGTTCGTGGGCTCCAGTTGCGCCTCCGTGACTCTTCCTCCCGAAATACACGGTGACTAACGTGAAATCTGGTGTGACTAAAGGGCTGGGAGCGGCTCTAACCAGGAGCTAGAGATGAACGTGCTGGCATGGGCCAGAATTTGTCACACACGGTGTATTAAAATGGTTCCATTAGGATGAGTAACCGGTACAGGGGTTCACACGAGGAATAACAGGAAATTGTAACTCAGTGGCCTTTCCTGTGGTCAGAGGAGAGAGGTGCTGAGCCACAGGATTGTTATGCAAGTCCTGCTATGGGCCATCTCAGGAGGCAGCCCACACACTGTAGGCACATGTTTTTAAAGCCGTTTTCCAGACCAGAGAGTGCTGATAGCCGTTTCATCACTGCCCAGGCGCTTTGCTGTATTTCTGGCTGAGACATGACCCTTTGGTGCCTCTCCTGCCCCACAACAGACTGTCAGCTCTCTTGGTTACATCTTTCACCTTCTAGAGAAGCGCAAGAATTCTGTTGAAAATAGAAATCCTTGATTATAACTCAAACAAAAGAAATTTCACATTGTCCTAAGTAAAGATAATAATAAAAAGGTACTTTAAAAAGATATCTTGATTGTTTTCCTTTTTAAGACTTTGGTGACAGAATTTGTGAAAGGTTATCTAGTGGGCATCGTGTTCTAGAAGCGATTTCTCTCCAAGGCTGCTGTACTTCTTTCTGACCTCGGGAAGGATAAATACACTTCCGAAGATGCATCCCAACACCCACTGATGTTGTTCACCATCAATCTTGTTCCTCCGTGAGGGTGGGTGCATCGCAGAGAGGTCAAACAACGTACTTCTAGAATAGCACCTCAGGCCTGTAGAGCACCTGGACACCCTGGAATACCTCAGGCATCATCTGTTTGTAATTAAAGGAAAAGCCTCATGCGAATGCCTGTGGATAACTGGCATTTGCCATCACACGGGGCGGTACGAGGAAGAGGCAACCCCACTTTCCTGCGGGGCAAACCTGCTCACCGCGCGGGGCGTGTGTTTTCCGTGAATCCCAGAGCCCCCCCCTCCGCCGCCGCCGTCCCCCGTTACAGGCGCCAGACGGNGATCTAGGGGCGCAGAGCGGGCGCTGGGCCGCCTTCCAGGAGCGGCACCGGCTGAGCTGCGAGGAGGCGGCGCGGCTGCTGCTGGACGCGTAGTGAGTACGGGGGCCGGGGCGGCTCTTCCCGCAGGCTGAGCCACCCGGCCCGGCGGCTCCTTCCCCCGTTAGATCGGCCTCCTCTCGGCAGCGTTTGACGCGGGCTTCTGGAGAGCTGCAGAGAGCTGGGGAGGCTGGAGGGGCGTCCCCTGCACGCACCGCGGAGCAAGTGGCTTTATTTTGCTAAAGCTTCCAGCGTTTTAGGGCTCTCCCGTTAAAAATGCCCTTGGGGGTATCGTGTGGGATCTGTGAGGCTCGGTTTCTAAATCTCCACCCATTTCCTCTGCTCGCTCTTTCCAGAGCGCAGCACATCGTCACTGGGCTGTAAGCGGTGACCGTCCGTGGGAGTGAAAATCCGAAAGGAAAACGTTTTTCCTTGGCATTTGGCGTTTGACCGCGCACGGTGGTTCTGCACCGTTGCTATGGAGGCGTCCCAGGGGAGAGGGAGAAGCACAAGCTCCCAAATTCCTTGATCATTAAGATCCTCTGCAGTTACAATACAAAATAAACCGCGTTTCAAATATTGGGTAGAATCCACTCGTTTCTGCTTTTCCCAGCTTTTAAATGGAGGAATTTTAGTTGTGCTGGAGCAGTTGTGGGAAAATTCAGTTCCCTGTTCCAAGAGGCTTGTCTCGTGTGCAGGGATAAGGCTGTTGCCTGGGTCAGCATGTGGACCTGGACTGTGGCAGGGGAGCGATGTCTCATATGGCACGCAGAGTGTACTTGAACTGTTGCTCTTCTTTCTTTTTCACTGTTTTCATCAAAAGAGAAAAGCAGTTGCTGCAGAGGACAAAAGCCGTTCTCTGCCTCACTCTGGCACATTTTATTAAAACGCATTTGCGTGGATTTCTCTTCTGGTGTTCTGCAGCTGCTCAAAGCGGAACCGAATAATATCATCTAGCCTTACTGTTTTCTTGGCCAAAATATTAAAAAGAAAAAGTGTAATCACAAAACCTCTCTGTTGTTTCTCTCTCCAGTGAGTACAGAGGTTTGGTCAGACACACCGGAGGCTGTCACTGCGGAGCCGTCCGCTTTGAGGTCTGGGCTTCAGCAGATCTGCATGTCTTTAACTGCAAGTGAGTTGTGTGGGTTTTTGTTCCCTATTCTTATAGATGAATATGAACTTACAGGCTTTTCCAGTCAACACCTTAGAGCTAAAAGAAGATGGCACAACTGCCAAGCATCCTCTGAGCTGTTTCCATGGAGTGGAATACCCCATGGAAGCAGAAACCTAGTTATGGCCTGATCCAACATGGGATCAGTGCTGGTGATTTCAGGTGCTGCTTCTTTGGGCAGGACTTCAGTGCTCATGCAGGAAGTGTCAGATCTAACAAGTCCAGGAGCTCAGGCATCTACTTGATGTTCCCTCTAAGTGCAGTGTGCTCAGGGCACATCAATCCTTTTTTAACTTGCTCTTCTCAAGTGAGCATCACATCTCTGACCACAGTGTGCCTCAGACTACAACATTACAAGTCCGCTTTGGCCGCTTACCTCTGTGACGCTAAACAGGAGCCGTTTGAGTTGTCAGAAGGATTCCTGTTGTCATGAGGTCCGTGCTAGGTCGGATTGCTGCGCTACAACTTGTCCGCTCCTTTTTCTTTTACAGTTGCAGCGTTTGTACAAAGAAACAGAACAGGCACTTCATCGTCCCAGCATCGCGTTTCAAGCTGCTGAAGGTAGAGTAAGAACACCGTTAAAAGTGTGGCCATGAACACCAGCAGTTTATACTCAGTGTTACCCTCAGAGATGAAATAACAGTCAGTTTTCTAAGTTTGTCTTGGGCTGGTTGGGGGAAATGGCTGAATTCTCTGCTGTTTGGTGTGGGTGAGTTAGTGCATCTTATTTAGTGAGCTGACGTTAGAGCTCTTGTCAAGCTCAGGCTTGACCGGGATGGACATGTGTATCTACAAAGCACAGGGGTTCAGAAAAGGAGCTTGAATGCAGAACTCTGTATCTCAAGTAAAGACATAAAGGTGGTATTTTAAATCTTACACATTTCTTAGCTACAGACTTATAGAAAGTAATTACTCTGTCTATTTCTGTGGAAAACTTACATTGCTTTTCACTTGTTTAGGGTGCTGATAATTTGACAACGTACACCTTCAACACGCACCGTGCCCAGCACACATTCTGCAAGACCTGTGGTGTACAGAGCTTTTATACTCCTCGGTCTAACCCAGATGGTTATGGTAGGTAGAAAGAGTATGCTCTGGTAACCAAAGTTAACCACCAAGCACACCTTGGATAACAACTCCATTGGATGCTGACAGGACAGCAGTGAGCAGCATGTCTTAAGAGTTTGTTCCTAAAGTGCTAAACATCTGGAACTGCGGTCTGAACCTGCAGCTCCTCCAAAAGAAACAGTCTCACCTATGATGTGTGGGCTTCTGCCCATGACAAGTTTCTCATTCAGGCTCCTCGGTCTTACAGCAAGAGCTGGAGTTGGCATGTACCATTCCCTGAGATGCCCCATCCACAGAGAGGTGCAGGCATCTCCCACACTTCATCTATGAAAAGCAAGTTTCTCTGTACTCTGTCTTTCTTCAGGAATAGCTCCCCATTGTCTGGATGATGGCACTGTGCAGACCGTCGTCACAGAGGACATCAATGGCAAGGAATGGGAGAAGGCAGTGAAGGAACACAAGACCATCAGAGACATGTCCAAACCCTGACGCACCTGTCCAGCAGCTAATCTTGGAGCACTGCTGTGGAACTGCAGTCTGGGCTTTCTTGGGTGAGGGCTGGCAAAACCAGTCTCTACATAATTGTTATCTGTTCTCTCTTTCTTAAATAAATGTTTCTATGCTGCCTGTCCCATTCATTTGTGACTTTCAGTTTTCAAACTACTTCTGTTCCATAAGCCACCCCAGGGCTGCTGTTTTGGTACTTTGCCCTTCGCTGTGCTGAAGTTGAAATCGTAATAAACAGATCAAAGTACAAAAAAAAAAATTAAAATCTTATCTTTGCTTGTATGGATATTTCCTGTGTTTCAAGTCTGACTTATAAAAATATCCTGTATAAGATGATCTCTTGTTTAGGACACGATACTAACTTACTAACTTACACTGAGGTTTTTTTCTGTTGACTTCAGTGACTTGACCATGGATTTGAAGTTAAAGGGGATTTGAAAGAGCTCGACAGGCTCAAGTTCAGTACAGCGTAGGCTCAAGTTCAGTAAAGCTTTACTCCAGTGCTTAGCTGTATGCAGGAGAGGGGCCGCTTAAGTTCTTGGCGTGATTAAGTACTGTTTTGCTTAAGCCTGGACTTACTCATGGTCTTAAGGCTGAGTAGGCATACACTTAGGCACTGACTCATGTCCAGGGGACAGAGTTCAACACAGTCATGCTCTTAAAGCAATGGGCACGTCCTTCAGTACAACCAGGAACTCGGTTGTTGTCTGCAGGAGGAGGATGTGCTCACAGCAGCAGATCAGAATCTGGCACTTTGGTTGTGATCTTGACTCTGCCAGGACCAGCTTTGGAGCCCACCAGAAGGAGTGCAGAGGCCTACAAAAATGCTGAGTAGGGCTGACTTTGCCTCACCATGACCCCACAGAAACCCAAACCCCTAGTAAAATCTCTCTATAGGCTAAGAAATGAAACTATTGAAAGGTGCTTCACTTACCTTTAACATAAAAGGGGAGGATCTTTAACTCTTGCACTTGTCTTTTACATAAGTGGCTTTTCTGTAAGTGGAACAGCTTTTGAAATATCTGCAATTTTTATCTCTCCATGTGTTCTATAAAAGACCTCGTTACAGTCTGGGTCTCTTGCACCTCATTCTTGTCTCCTCTTGAGACTCCTGTGAATCGATCTTGAGCCCCAAGTTCTGAAGCGAGAAGAAATGCTCGTGTTTCATGAGGGACACTGCGGAGGCAGAGCCTGCGACACAATGTGTATGAAAGAAGCAGCAGTAGCAGCAAAGATCAGTGCAATTAGAGAAATTTGTGTGATTTCTGATGTTTTATTCATAAGCTTTGGCTTTTTAGAGTTCTGACTAAGACAGGTCTTGTGGTTCTGGTTTTATCTGTAGACAAACACGATCTTTGGAAAGTTACTCCTGTTATCTGGATTTTACAAAAGCACCAAGAGATAGTTGCCAAGCAGTTCTTGTAGCTATATCCTCCCGGGGAAAAATAGTTTGTGCCACATCTTCTCTAATGCAGAATACTCCCGCATTTGACTGCTAGTTAGATTAATCCAAATTTCTTATCCAATTTAAGCTTCCACAGCGAGAAAACAGAGTAGCTGTTAAATGCTGTTCATCTCAGTGTATCAGGCAATGAGACACTCAGAAGGAAGCTGACACAGCCTGGTTTCTGTGGTCTGAAAGAATGGTACACAAAGAGAATCCTGTCCTCTTGAGCACGTAACACATGAGTTTTCTTTAGTCCTGGGTCTGGAATGGTCTCTTTTTCACTCATTCTTTCACTCCTGGAGTCGTGAGCAACGTGTCCCTCACAGAAGGCGGAGTGAATTGATCACCATATAACGTGAGAACAGCAGATAGATGTGGCGAAACCAGAGGAGCTGGCTGCGATGACACCGCATGGCTCTCTAGAAGGAAAAATAGTTGAGAAAGCATTACAAGAACCTTCTGGGCCTAATGTGAGGGCAGTTTCCTGGTCTCCTCTGAGGTTCCCTGCCAGTTTACAGGACAGCCTGTTTTCAGTGAGCGGGGACGAAGCGGTGGGAGGTAGAAGGCTGCCCATAGAGTATGGGGCCAAAAGGGCAGCGACGGGCCCATCTGTCCCTCTGCTGCTGCTCGTGGTGTGTTCAGAGGGGTCCTGCTAGAAAGGACATGATCACCTGCAGTTGGGGCTGTGACAATTTCTTTGTCACACATAACTCCTTCTCCCTCTGTGACCTCGCTCCTGGTGTTCACATGCTGGGGAAGCAGAAACCTGATAGGTGTGCATCTGAGAACACTTTGGACGCTGCTTCCGATCATCCATTGCCAGCTGAAACTTAACCTATTTATAGTGCACCAGCTTAGAAAGGTCAGGTTTCAGAAACAAAAAGCACAAGGGAATAACACCACCTTTTCAGAGCAGTTCCATACGTAACTCTATCTTTTAGCAGCCTCAAAAGCAGGAAAGTTCTGTAATCTGTGCGTTAACAGGACTGTTTGCTGGGCAAATATTTTGATGCTGTGGAAGGGGAGCTAATCAGATTCTGATACAGGGGACTGTGGACTACGTGTGTGAGATCTCATGCAGCAAAATAGTTCAAAAAGTACACAGTAGAGAAGGGAACTCGTAAAGAGCTTTGGAGCACAAGTTCACAAGCTGTGTCTGTCTGTGGTTAGAGCTGTGATCCAGGGATGCTGTTCCTGGCATGCAGTCATGCCATTCTTTGAGAGGCCACCCACAAGTTCAGAAAATTATGTTGGATCCAGTTTCCTTTGAAATACATCCTACATCCCAGACACCGCGTGAACCTCAGTGCCCTGTGACCACTGAAGATCTCTGAGCTGCAAAGCTGCTCAATCCTGCTCTGCTATCCACACAGCTCATGAAAAAACCCATCTTGTCCATTCATGTTTTACAAATGACTCCAGATCCTTCATTCGTGACATTTACAATCCCTGTCTATAATTATTTATGAACACGACACTGACTCAAGTCTTCACAATGATGATGAGCTATTCAAACAGGTTAAGTGGGTACCAAGCAGCTCACCCTGGCTTGTTCCGTCTCCTCCTCGGTGAGAATGAAGAGCGCATCTCTGGGCAGGAGGCAGGAAACAGCTATATCCAGGATGGAGATGTACTTCCGGAAGAGACTGACGGATTCCAGCACGAGCACGCGGCACCCTGCACAGAAAAAGAGGATAAATATTTCAAACCAACAGTTTGCAGGCTCAGCAGGTCTTTGCAGGCTCCCCTGTACTGCTGGCCAGGGGGATTCTTGTTGTGTAAAAGGGGAGAAACTTCTACTCGTGCTTCCACCAGGATCTCTTTGTTCCCAGGGTATGTGTGTGACTGTTTGTACTGGTTCTTATTCTTATATGTGGTCTGTGGAAAGCAAAGCGTGCTCTGAATACCATAGGGTTTGAGGGCTTTTTTGCCTAAAATTTAAGTTATTCCTTCATAGCTAGGTTCAAAGGAAAGAGCCCAGATGGCTCTCTGAATGCTGGCACTGTACCATATAATGCAAATTTAAACCAGCAGTCTCTGGTTCAGCTACAAAAATGAAATTTCCTCTTTCTACTCCAATTCTTAGCTGCAGAAAAAATATTTACAAGACTCAGGAATGGCTGTATCAAACATTAACTGAGGCAGGAAGTTACACTTTAACAGAGTTCTAGAATTCATTGCTCAGATATTTGTAATAAAGCAGATGAAAGTAACATGTATAAAGATTCTACTGGTGTGGAATTTTTTTTTCTGTTTTAAAGAGCCCTTTAAACTGAAAAGTTAATTGCTCTTTTTTTTTTTTTTTTTACCATGGCTAAATTGTCTTCCCTGATGAGCTCAGAGCTACTGATGGTCCCATTAAGAGCCTGTAGCTCTCACGGGAGCTGCTTTGGGCTTGGAAGCTGCGGTGATTATGCTCCACGCTTCAGACATTGTATTAAAGTTCGACAGAAGAGGCCAAAGTCACAGTTTACACAGGTGGTCAGATACACAGTTAGATTTGCAATGAGGTTTTTTATGCAGTGAAAATGATACAAAGGAGACAAAGTGAAATTACACAAAGGAGACAAAGAACAACGCTGACTTGCTACAAAAGCTGCCTAATGGAGCACTGCGGGGTGCGGAGCCTGTGCTCACGTCTAATACTGCTTGGGCTGCTATGTCCTGAGCACAGAGCAAACTGGTGGTGCTCAAATACCTCTTGGCTCTAAAATGGAAGCAGGACTTGTGTCCTCCTAAGGGAAAAGATTCTCCAGGACAGGGGCAAAAGCAAATGTCTTTTCCTAAAGGAGTAACTACACGAGGTGGGTTTGTGTGAGAGAGGCGATGATGCTCTGCTGGGAGCCCTCTATGTGGATCTGCTTGTGCTCAGGAGTCTCATTCCACAAGGATCTGAACAGTCAACCTGATGCTAACTTCCCTACTTTGGACACTTGGTAGCTCCTTCAGTTTAGCCTCGACCAAGCATGAGATAGGAAAGTAAAACTTGTTGCTCTTACAATGAATGTAATTCTTGGATACCCAAGGGAAGAGACCTCCCAGGTCTCCAAGGTAGATACCCCACCAGCACCACCCCTTCCCCAGCCAGGGATCTGGGACACACTGAAGCTAGAAACAAACAGCATGCATGAGATGATCCTCCACAAACCCCCTCACAAGTGATTGGTCTCCCCTGTCTCTTCCCAGCGATGCTAACTCATTGCACTGCAAAGGAAGCCTTGCTTCCATTCCAGCCCAAGCCTGCAACAGCAGAATGCGGCAGCCCTGGTGGACTCCCTCCAGCACATCTCCAGGATCTTTCAATTCCTTTCTTTTCTCTCCGTCAAGAGAAGGTTGTACAATTTGTTCCAGCTTTTCAATAGCCTTTCCCAGTCTCAAAAGCAAAGCCGGTAACTTCTTTATTTCAGTATCACAGAGGGCGCACCTTCCGGTCCTCTTTCCGCACTGATCCTGGGACACGACTCCCCAGCAGGGTGGACGGAGCACGCAAAGGAGAGATTTCCCCCTGTTGTGGGCAGCAATGGGCAGGGTTAGGAGCCCCAAGAGAAATCACTGGCACTTCCATTCAGACAAACGCTGACAGGAGTCTGTGCTGTACCAGAAATGGGAAGAAAAGCCCTCCTGAAACTGGCGGAGACCTGCTGCGGGCCCTGCCCGCCGGGAGCTGCCGGGAGATGGCGGTGTCCGCCAGCGGCCGAGGGAGCCGGGACCCGCCGGCAGCGCCTCGCCCAGCTTGGGGTCACTTTGGGCACCTCTCTTCTTTGGAGGCCTTCCCGGCTTAACTGTGTCAGCACCGTGTCCCTGCTGCCGTCCTCCCGCGGCCTCAGCCCTCCAGCCCGGGAAGGTCATCGTGCCCGTCGCTGCAGAGCCGCAGCTGCGCGATGCCATCTGGAAGGAGCGAGGGCTCTGCCGAGCTCCCTGCGGAGAGTCCCTTGGACGAGCGGGAACGCAGGCGGCTTGTCTGACCAGCCTGGTCTGGGCCACTTCGTGACCGTGAGCCTGAGCCCCACCTTGCTCACCATCCACCTTGGCCAGTGCCAGAGCTCTTTAGCTGCTGTGAAGTTTTTGGCTTCTTACTGCAAAGGATGCTCTGCAGCACCAAGTGTTGCGGTTGCACACAGGAGCGCCCTGACAGGGCTTTTACTCCCACTGAAGACATTTCTTGTTTCCAAGTAGCAAACCTGGAAGGAAATCTGCGATGTGCCGCGAGTAGGGGAACCAATCTTCCTCCCATCTCTGCAGAGATCCTCTGCTCAGCAGGCCCGAACTGACTGTTGGTGGGTAGTTTCAGAGGAAAGAATCAGTGCAGTGCTGCACTCTGGCACAGCAGAGGAAAGGAACAGATATGGATCCCCCTGCTCTTGTAGTCAGCGTTCCCACTGGCCACCTGTTTGCTTCTCAGTGCTTACTGGGGAGGGCAGGACTAGAGCAGACATGGGGCAATGGGTCCTCTCTTTCCTGGATGGTTGTTTAATGGAACCCTACAATGCCATGCGAATTCCTACTTGCAGTGATGGGAAGAGAGGCCTGGTGTAGGGTTACCCACCACCAGTCTCTGAAGCCTGGGCTGCTCTATTAACAAAATGTGCTCTCCCTTTCCTCCTAATTTTTTTCCCCTAAGAAATATTAATTCATGCAGCAATTCCACCCTTTTGTTCCCCAAAATTGTGCAATAAGGGCTGAAAACAACTGCAAGTGATTTCAGTATTGATCAGCCTGATCTCCTGGACCCTCTTTGGTCAGATCAGGCAAGGCCCTGGCATTTGAGCCTCACAAAATGAAGGGCACTGTGAGAGTCTCCTGCGTTAGCGATACAAAGATCTCCACATGCTGACAGCAAAGGCTGCTCCGCACAGGAACGTGAGATGAGATGAAGCAGGGAAGGAATGTACAGTCCAGGATGAGATGGAAAAGGATTCAGAGAAACAGGCTGCTCCCTGCCAGGCAGGCTAAGAGAAGTGCTGCCATTGATGAGTCTACTCCTGTGACACCAGCAGGTGAAGCTTTTCAGAGCCTGTTGTGACTGTGACCTGGGCAGGATGGGATTAGCAGTGTAATACAACCTCTCTAGGCCGGCAGAAAGGGCAAGATCAGTATAGCCAGTGGATTAGGCCTAGAATAGAAACGCACAGAGCCCGCAGCCTCTTCAGCTTGCTTTTCTACTTCCAAATCACTTATGCAGTGAATAGTCTAGCACAAGAGGGTTATGAGCAGCTCTGTGTGTGCTGAAGGCTTGCACTGCTCCTGACAGACAGCAGCACAGCAATTTTTCTGGCAGAGCACTGGTTAGAGCTGGCCGGGGCCAGCAGTAGGGGTGGGTGCATAGTGTATCCAGCCGCCCTCTCGGCTTCTAGAAACAAGCCTGTGTGATTGTGCCTGGGCTGGAGAACCTGATCACAGCTTATAAAAAGCCCGTTGTGTTTATAGTGGCTAAAGGCATTAGAAAGCAAAGCAGGATGTTTAGGGTGCTCATTTGCGTATGACTGCGGCAGCACAAGGCTGAGCAGGCGTCTGCATTTGCAGGGAGCTTTTCTGTGGATTCCCTGATCACATGGGGCTTACACCAGTTCACCCACAAATAGTTCCCTCTTACCACCAGGAGAGCAGCACATTTCCGTGGCCCTAACATGCCTTTCAGCTCTACCCAGACAGCCTCAATCCCAGCATCACTCTTGTCTCATTAAGCCCCTCTGATGCACAGCCCTGCACGCCTGCCAGATCGAATTATAAATACTGGGAATTTCAATGAGACTGGAACTATATTTGGAAAGGCTTAGCGTAAGCAGCAGCATGGGAGCTCCCCGTTCCTTTGGTGTTTGTAGGTCATGTCAGATGTGATGTAATCAGAGCAGCAAGGCTTTCACATAGCTTCAGGAGTCTCCTGATACTGCTCGAGAAATGGAAGCGTTGTCTCTACGTGGGTCTGTTTCAAGTCTGAACCAGTTTAAGGCAGAGCTGGTATTCTGGACCACAGTGTGCCCAAACCTGCACGAGCAGCACAGGAAGGTGGTTCAGTCTACATGAGGCCTGACATCTAGCAGTGACATCTACCACTGCAGTTCCTTGTTCTCTGTACTGCAAACAGCACACCCAGAGCTCTTTGCCGCATCCCGAAGCTGAACAAAGAAAAGGTCCTAGGGAAGAGTGGAGGAATTGAAGAGATGAGTCAGGACTCAGTTAAAGGGCATTCTGCCATCTTGGCTCATGCTCTCTCCATCAGATCTTGGTCTGCAACTTGCTGCTAGCAGGGAATTAAACCTGATTTGCTGTGACACATTCAAATCCTACAATGATTCAGGAATTGGTATTAAAGAAACACAGTCCAGATGACTGCTGAGGGAGCAGGAGGTTGACTAGGTGGGCCTAGTTTGAGCTACCTTTCTATGCTCTGTCCAAATAGCTGACAGCTTTGTGCTTAAACTAGTTCCACAAAATTGTCCCCGAGTCAGGCACTGTTTGTTAGAGATAAAGGCTGCAGATCTACTCTGGGACAGCAGCTAGAAAAGGAGGTTGGGAGCATTCTGCTTCTGTACTTTGCTTCTTTCTTTTCCCTACTTATACTGAGAGTTTCTCAGAGATAGCTGCTCACTTACAGGTGAAAGAAGCCACTCCAACAATTTGTTGTACCAGTGCCGATTTCAGATACTTTTCCCATAGTGACTGTATTTTAATGGAAGCTTAGCTTGGTAGGTGCAACCATTTTTGGCTGAATTGGTAATGGCTTCTGAGGCCCTCACAAAACCCAAAAAGGCTTATTTATAAATGTGACCAAAAGCTGAGACAGCTGAGAGACCTGGCAATAGCACTCATTCACACAAGACAGCAAGTGGCACAGGCCAGACACTGAATCACATCGAGATAGAAAAGTGACCACAGAGAAGCCTGAGCAGGTAAAAAACTGCAGGGAGATAAAAGGGCAAGGAAGAGTTCAGCTGCAGGTTTCGTTTGCATTGCAAATAGAGGTGAGTTAGGCAGAGGAAACCCTGGCCAGAGCAGTCGTGTAAACTATTGCCTCATGCCTGCAGGGCCCTGGGTGTGCAGCTCACATACCTGCAGGTAACTTCCGCTCCGAATGCAGGTACCTGTGAATGAAGAGGGAAACACTCAATGAAGGTATTCAAATCCTGATGTCACAGGTTTAAGCTCTGTACGTGACACCAACCCTTCTCTCTCGATACACACACGCACACTTACAACAGCCAGTCTTATCAGAAAGTTCAGGAGCGACACTGGACGCGCAGGTCAGGCAGTGGGCAGCCTCATTCCCCACACAATTCTGCCATTACTTTCCTCATCCTGGCTGCTGGGACACAGCACAGATAAGCTCCACAAATCCAACTCGCTCTCAAAACTTCTCATGTTGCACTAAGGGAAACTGCAAGAGGCTGCCAAAGGTTGTTCACCTCTGAGAGCACCGGCTCTTTAGAGCCTTGTGTCTTCTGACCAGAGACATGGTCTCAGCCACAGCTCCTGTTTGGGGATCAGCTTCTTCCTTTCTACCCCATGCTGGCACTGGGAGATTTGAGAAGCTGCTCTGACTTCTTGCTCACTAAGACTTTGATCCCTTCACGATTTTGTCCTGGGAAGCCTCTGTAGCAAAAATGCCTCCCTTGGAAACAGAATGAGGGGACCAGCGCAGATGTGAACAGTGATGGTACTTCCATCAAGAAGTGTAAGCAAATGATCCTGATCTGGTGAAGGCAGAGGGTATTAGCTTCAATTCCTTTTTAATTCTCTTGTTTTCCTTGCTCTAGCTTGTGGTTCGTGGCTTCAGAGCACACATCACCATTTGCTTTGCCTCTAGATTTGGCCCATGGCAGGGATGGGAGGAAGCAGGTTTCCAGCAGATGGCACTCAGAGCTGTCCCACAGCTGGGCTTGCTCTTCCATAAAAAAAAAAATCCAAGCAATGGAACATTTGCCAAAAGAAAATAAAAAAAGAAAAGTTATTTAACCCTATGTAATATTTAAAGAGATTGTTATCATCTTATAGTGGTGTGTTTAACGAAGGACAATGTGACAGTTCATGTGTAAATCAACCAGGATAAAACATACATGATATGTAAAGTGTTATGTTTCTCCAGTCACTTTCAAACTAGGATTATCTCTGGCTATTGGTTAAGTTCAAGGAAAAGGATTAGCTACACAGGCGTAGACAAAATAGGAAGCAGGGAGTAATGAATACCCAAAGCAATTCAAAGCAAAAGTCAAGCCAGAAATGCAGGTCATGGCAGAACTCAAATGCCATTCAGAAGCCATATGCCTTAAACAGATCCTCCTGCCAATGGTCTCCTCCAGAGCCAAAGACCTGCAAGCAATACAATTTCCTGCTAAACAATGGCTTTGCAATACTGGCTTGGCCACCTTCTACCCCACTACTCAAAGTCCTACTGTTCTGACAAAGATTGTTAAATGTTGCCTTGTAAACATTTCCAGCAATTTTTTGGGGGTGGTAGTGGCGGGGGAGGAAAGCTTCGACATCTCTGTTAATGTCTGCTCTGCTGCCAGAGGTTTCTTTCCCCCCAGCTAGACTCTGGCCACCCAAAGAAGTGATTCAGCACTTGATAAAGCCAGCAGGGTGGGAGCTTCTTACAATAAGCTTGTGGAGATAAAGCAGTGAGCGGTGGTGAAATGCAGTTAACTCTTCAAAGTGTGTGTTCTGAGTGTGCTGCTCTGCCACAGAGGGACAGCAAATTAGAGGATGTGAAGAACGGCTCCAAGAGTCAACCAATAATAACCCTTCCTAGGTACTAGAAACAGGAGTGAGGAGAGATCCAGTTCACATGGAAATGCTACAGCAGGAGCAGAGAGCATCTTCAGCAGGGAAGAAAAGTTTGATTCAGCAGCAAATTAAGGAGTTTGTGCTTGTATAAAGGTTCAGGGAGACACAAAGTGTATTTCGGTTACTGGAAGGTGCTCAGGCTGCTGCCAGGCAGACGTGACACTGAGCTGGAAGAAAAGGCAGGAAGAAACCGATTCTCTTCTCATCATTTTTGTCCTGAGCCAAATGCTTCAGTCCTCAGGAAGGCTCAGTGCAGAGCTATGGGAATGGCTCCACCCAGCTGTAATGCTGCAGAGGAATTGCAGCCCTGCTCACTTCTGTTTCTCAGGCAAGAGATGGCAACGAACTGTGGTTGCAGAGAGAGAGAGAAACACAAAACTCTTACCTCCTGCACACATTCATAAAACCAGCCAATCCTCTCCCCAAATTAATCTTCTCATTCCCATCTCCACCCTGCTGGAGCTGTCTCTGTGGGACTCTTCCAAGTAGGGGAGAGGTTGGAGCTCTCTGCTGTTGCCATTTTGGGAATCTTGTTTTATAGATTGGACTTGCTGTGGTTTGGGTGAAATGAACAAGTTTGGCATGAAATCTTAAAAAGTCAAACATAAACACGCTCTTTTTCAGGAGCTTTTTCCATGTGTTGGTTTTGTTTTGTTTTTTTCCCCCAGAGGGGTTTTTTATAAATTCTTTTTAAACATAAAATGACCTAAGGTGGCTTGTTCCTACCCACTCACCAAGTGCCAGAGGCCAGCTGATTACAGGGCACCTCTCACTGCACCTTCCTTCTTATGTCTGTGGTAGGTTCAGATCCACGTTTGAAGGCAAGCGAGACCCTCTGCAGTGGAGAACTTTGGAAAGGCATCTGAAGGCACCCACCATTTCTGTACTGCAAGGACACAGCACCAGTTCCTTCCTCAAGAACCAGCAGCTTTGAAAGCTACTGCTGTTTGTAGCCACCAGCTACATTTGCTCAGCAGAAAATCTTAAACAGTCTAATGCCCCTCGTCCTGCAAACTGCAGGACTGAGCAAGCTCCCAAATTCCCTGTCTTTGAGCAGTCACCCTTGAGGAACGATGTCAGCAAAGTGAGTGGGAAAGCTCCTAGGAGGCACCGACTGCTGACAGCTCCCCATGATGGCAAGACCGAACAAGACAAGATGGAGCCAAAACCTCGGTCTTGGAGAACACAGAACTCCTCTGGGGTAGAAGCAGGACTGGGGCTCTGGTGGGTGGATTACAGTTTGGGTGCTGTTCTGTTTGAGGAGAAGTTGTTCATTGAAATCAATGACTTCACTCTCCAAATAGTCTCCCGTGCCAAAGGCAAAACCCTTCAGTGAACTGACTGCGCTGGCTGCTGTAAAGCACTGGGGAAATAGTTTTGAAGAGCATGGCAAAGAATGGACGTCTTAAAGATGCGCTGGGGCTCCATTTAGATCCTGAACTCTAATCTGCCCAATTAATCTGATGAAACAGATGTGAAGGAGGAAGAACAGCCAGTCTCTGAGGAATCACAGAGACATTAGAAGGATATACTTGCCAGATGTTGAGTGTTTGCTCTCTGGAACGCCTCCTCCCTCCTGAACCGGACTCTGGCTCAGTTTCCAAGCACTCTGAACTACACCGTGTAGCAACACGCAGTTTGTAACACACTGTTCAGACATTGTACTCACACGTATTGTGGTGGCAAAAGGTGGTTCTGCCAGTTAGAAAAAAAGGTGTCAAATCGGAGATCTTCCAGTTGACAGAGCTGCTCTGCATCTCTGTGCTCTGGTCCCTGCACTGTCTGGGAGAAGAATGTGCAGTGTCACTGCTCCACTCACGCTGCTCACAGCCTCCTGACGCTAGAAAGGACATTCCCTGAGGCTGCTGCTTTTGAGAAAAAAAAACTTCTTGGAGGGGGAATCCCTACAGTGCCGGTGCCCTGTGCTCAACTTTATCCTAACGGCTCTCACCAGTATCATGGAAAGGCACTGGGATGAATGAACTCAGCCAAATTAAAGAAGGAGGGAGCAGGGTTGAAGGAATGCGATAAAATCTAGGGCAACATACTCAGCTATGGGATATGTGCCAGGCATGGGGCAGAGTCCTCCGAGGGGAAGGGACAGTCTCAAAGGGTAAACAGAGGAGGACAATTCTGTTTTGACCTTAGGTGGCAGTCTGGGTGCAATCACAGCCACCACGCAACTTCCCCCTGGGACATTTAGGAGCAGTAAACCAAAACAGTAGAAATGAGCTGGACTGTGAAAGGACAGGCTGAAGTATAAGGTACTGGAATCTGTTATTTCTTCAACACTCTTCTTTATTTTGCAGGGAACCTAGAACTCCAGCAGGGGCTAAACGATCCCAACAAACACATCAGTGACAGAGGACATCCTTTTCCAAGACAAGGCAAATAACCAGTTCTGAATAAAGCATTTTTTGGGAAAAGGCAAGGGAAATACAAAACAGTATTCTGCTTTAAAATCATAAATGAGATGCCACTCATTTGAAATGCAGAGGCTACATCTGCTGAAAAGGAAAGATCAGAGCCCCATTCCAGCTCACACTGTAAGAGGGCATCAAATGAAAATGGCAGATGGGATGTCATTCATTATCATCAAGCTAATCACCCAAAAACCAGCTTCTTCCCTGCTCAACACGTCCTTAAAGACCTGCCCTTGGAAATTCGGTACAATTGTGCTTTGTTGAGATGAAATGCAGTTGGTGGCTTTTGAGAACTGTACTCAGTGAGTGTGGCTGAACGATGCTCTGTTCATTGTTTCGATATACTTATGGGAAACTGGCATTTCATCAGTCTTCTCTTCAGGGAGCCTCAGTGCAAGCCTTCCACACAATGCTGTGTCCCATGGCATTTACAATCGGGGCATTCAATAGTCAGGCTGTGACATGTAAGTGCAACAAGGCATCAGTGGCACTCAAGCTGCATCAGAATCAACTCAAGAGTGAGAAAGCACTAAACTCCCAAATATCACCACTGCTCATTCTCATTGACGACCTACCACTGAGTTGGCCAATGTTAAGAAACATCCTGCAGAACTGAGAGGTGTTTTTCCAAATGGAATTGATGAGAATAGGCTCAGCTAATGATTCTTTGAAGTAGCTTTTTATATGGCATCATTGATACAAGTTTTATGGATGCAGTTGCTATAACAACATAATGCACAGTGGTTAAATATAGCAGCTCCTATTTTCCACTCAGTTTGCTCTGCCTTGAGCAGACAAGGACTATTCTTTCCTGTTCTAGGTGGGGTGAAATGGGTTTGATAGCTCACTGAAGAAAAGAAGTGGTACAGTCCTTCCTCCCACTCACACAGACCATTACTCTCTACCCTAAGCAAGCAAACAACAAAACCAACAGCCCCCCATTTGCTAAGCTACTGGGCAAGAGGGATTGTTTAAAATCAGAATGCACAATGACTCAGACAAAACTGAACCACCTCAATATGACATGTGATCTCAGTGCAAACACTGGCGTTTCGAAGTGCAGGAAAGAGAGGTTCTCAAATATCCCCGTCACGTAGTATTTACCACACTCATTGTGGTAGTGCCCAGCGACTGGCCAAACGCTGAGAGTAAAGTGACTCTGATGTCACACAAGATCTGCTCTTCCTTGCAGACATGTGTAAAGGATCCAGCTCCTATTTTCAGAGGTAAAGAGAGAATGATGTTGCCAAATCAAGGTGACGGGGAAAGAAGCAGAGCTACAGAGGATTTTCTTGAGTTTGGGTTGGGGTTTTTTTTCTGTCTGCAAGCCTGAACAGAAATACTCCCAGGGGAGAAAGAAATCAAATAGCAATTTGTGTTCCTCTCTCATCCTGTTTTTCCTTCTCTTTCCCTTGCAGAAGAACAAATCCACCCTCAAACCTTGGCATTTCACAGTTCCTCCCAGATCTGAAGCCTAGACACACAGCAGCAGCTGGACTCCCGGCAAGCTGTCAGGAAGAAGGCTGCTGCAAGGGGAAGGGCACATTTCTTCTGAATAGTTCCTGCTCCTTTGAACATAACCTCTGTTCCAGACACTAGAAAGAATATTTACGTACTTGGCAGATAATACTGAGAATCTGCTCAGCTATGACTATTTCCTGGACCGTTCAGTTCCCTGAAGCTGTTCAATAACTTGCACCACCTGAAGCAAGGCGTTGTGGGAGGGGTCACACAGCCTGTCCTACCCCTGCTGTAGCAGAAAGTTAAGCTCTTAGGTAGTGGGCACAAGTCTCTCTCCCACAGACTGGGAGCATCCAAAAGAGCTGAGGATCACCGCACCAGCCCCCTGTTTCATCCTTTCCACTTAGAGCCACTGCGGAGGCAGAACCCTGCCGACTGTGTTTAAAGATGGTTCATAAACACATTGCACATGATACCTGGAGGGGAGAGAGTTCACTGGCCTTTTCTTTGCCACGTAGCAGGGGGGCCGCAGGGGCAGCGAGCGCTGCTGGCAGGGAGGTACGTGAGCAGCTCCAGCCCGTGCTCCCAGCGCCGCTGTACGAGCCGACATGTGAGAGCTCATCGGGGCACTGAGGACCAGGAGTGATATAGTCACGCTCTACTTCCTCCATGACACAAACTGAAAAATAATGAGGGCAAGCAAGCCACTAAAAATAAACTTAACCTTTCAGTGGCCACAGCATCACTCCCGCCACATGCAGATGACTGAGCCGCCGTGCCTATTTCTGCTGATTCAGGACTGGAAGAGACACAAACCAGCCCTTAGTTAATGAGAGGTGCTTATCTCATCACCCCAGGACAACGTTCTGCCGTAGGCAAAGGTCTGAATTCACTTCCCAGTAACATACTCTGAGACGAGAAGAGAGGTAACACCTCCACCACACACACAGGAAACCTAAAGCACGAAGGTGGGAAAGTGATTTATGCACAGCCACAAACTCAGACAACAACAGAGCTGGAACCAAAATCAACAGGTTTCCTGTAGCTCATACGTAACTGAGCTGCTAGCTTGCCTTCCTTCAGTCTTTTCAGGGTGTAGAGGCACACCTACCAACCTGCCCTCCGTTCCTATTTGCAGGCCATCCAGCAATTGACTGAGCAAACAGAGTCTGGGCAGCTGGAAGCTCTCTAGTCCCTCTGTGCCGCTGGTGTGAGCGTCGGTCATCAACCTCTGCTCCTCACTCACTCCTCAAATAACAGTGTTCCGGGAAGCAGCTCCCTGCTCAGCCCAAACACACACACACTGCTGGCTTTAACTCCAGCCCCTTTCCTTCTGTTAGGCTATTTCAGAAGCTGCTGGGAAAAGCTGTGATGCCCTCTAACACTGAATTCCGGCCATCAGATAGCATCAAAGGCTTTCAGCATCTTCCCAGAGGAGCTCAGTAGGTCACAGTCCGGGTTCTGTGGCACTGCAGCCTTCTCCAGGCAAGAGAGAAAGGCAAATCGCTGTGCTGCTGTTAGTGAGGAGAGCCAGAGAGTTATTTGAATTGCATAGATGATTCAGAAAACAAATGGGTGCTAAAAATACAAGATATTCTTGCAAAGAGTTCTTCTCATGCCTGGGAAAGGCAGGGGCAGCTCTGGAGATCTCTCTGGGACACAATGAGGTCTGAATGAGCAGAGAATTAAAGTAAAATACAGTAGCTATCTTGCCAGCAAAATGTGTGGGATTTTAATACAAGCGATTTTTGCCTAGCAACCTTAGCACAGCACAGAGACAGGTTCTCAGAACGCAAGGAACCGAGTAATGAAGGAATATAACTGACTCCAGAAGAGTGGTAAATAGGGACGTCCTTGGGCCAGAGTTCAGGTACCTGGACAGGATGGCAACATCCTCTGGAACGATGGTGCAAAACTTTACAGCAGCCAACCACCACCAGCTCAGACACCAGCAATTCACACACTCTCCTCAGACCCGAAGAACAAAGTGATCTGTGGCATAATTTACTGGGATCAAGGACAGGAAGAGCAAAGAGGGCCCAGGAAAAGGGAGGCTGGCAAAGCACCAGCAGAAGGAATACTAAAGGGTGCTGTAGGTAGTTTAGAGAGCTATGAGAGCTTCTCCTAACAGTACTGTGTCCCACAGCCTGGCACTCAGTGATCTCAGTGAAGTTCAGGCAGCTTTTGTCTCTGGCTATTAGTTTTCTGCTTAGACACAAACAGCAGGCTGGCTCTGTAACGGTATCGTGAGGCATTCAGGGAAGTGTGCAGAAGACTGTACCTTACAGCCGTGTAGAGGGAGATGTGGTTGGCGTGGCCGCTCACTCCTCCTGCGTCAAAGGTCACCACCTGCAAGAAAACCACACAACCATCATCATTGCGAAGGAGACTCTGCAGTTCCCAGCTTTGACATCTAACAGCACTGGGGATTGGACTTGATGATCCTTCGAGGTCCCTTCCAATCCCTAACATTCTGTGATTCTGTGACTGTCCCAGCCCCTTTTATCTGGAGAGTTGTTTTCGTGTTGCACAATGAGGCCCTGTGTGTGAACTCTCGCTACAGAAATATAACTAAACAAACAAGACACTCTGGAAGTTGATGACTGCAGAGTCTAACGGCTTCAACAACAGAAGGATGACAAATAGCATGTTCCCACTGGCGGGATGCACTTGTTACTTATTACCGGGCCAAAAGGTCACTTTCAGAGTGATCTGTTGCAAACTTGTCCCTGACCGAGAGGTCCAGCTCCGTGTAGCACTCTCTCCTGGATACGAGAACATGCCGGAATGCCCAAGGATTACAGCGTGGAACGACAGTTTGTTGTGCTGTGAATCAGGACACATCGCTTTCACTAGAGCAACGCCATCATGTACTACGGTCCTGACTCATGAGGCTTCATCAGAGGATAACACAGTGATAAAACAATCTGCTATGAGAATGAGCCTTTTGAAAGAATCAAATGACTGCACTTTTTGTACAACCAAGTCAGGTTTTTATGCTGCATGAAAAGATGATATTGTTTATTGCTTCTCTGCAGGGAGAGGTGGGAACTTCATAAAGCAACAGCGATGTGTTAACACAGCACTAACAAGTCACCGTCCAAAGCACAGGACACCCTTGGCTACCTCCCTGTAACGTGTCAGGGGTGAAACATCCACCCCACAGGCTCACCCTGCACAGTACCGTGAAGCAGGTACTGAAAGGCTCTGGCCTCCAACCTACAAGACAAACTGGCAGTGCCAAGAGTGGAGCAGACAGGCTACGGGCACTGCTGGGCTTTCCAGATAGTGAAGGTGACAGTTTTTGGACAGTCTAAAGTTGAGTTTTTGCTCTGGGAGAGCTCTCCCCAGCTTCCTGCTCTATGACCAGGAAGAAATCATGACCTCCCTACATCTCAGTCAATGTCTGCTTCCTTGCCAGCTTGTGCTCTCTTCAGAAAAGGAAATGCTACCGCTCTGCTTACTCACCACAGCTCCCTTTGCAAAATCAGTTTTATATGCAGGGCCTGAAGTACTGGGTTAAAGATCAAGGGACGATCAAAAGCTGCCCTGCCCGTCCTGCAACTTGCTACTCCACCCTCCAACAGGAGAGGAGAGGCCTTCTCAAACACAGGGGATATTGTGTAAAGAGAGAGAGGAAACACAAAGACAGTGATAAGAAATACTTCCAAAACCACAGACTCCAGACTGGCCTGTTTATAAACCCATCCACCCTGCACAAGTCCACAGTTAGACTTTCCACCCTGCCCACTGGCTGTAATATTGCTGCCACCAAGCAGCAGGATTATTCACTGCTGGCAGGAAGTGGTGGGACCCAGTTTGGTTTCATTCAGGTACTGAGAAGTGTTTTCTAAGGTCAACCTCTATCTTATAAGGGGAAAAGTTACGGCTTGGGCTGCTACATCAGCATGAACTGAGCGGCTCTGCAGGGCCCGCGTGGGCTGGCAGGGTGCTAAGCCCTCCCTAAGGATATTGGCCTTTTGAGCAGCTCATCTGGGAAAGGCATTAGTCAATTCTGTACAGCTCAGGGAATGAGCACAGCACCCTGGATTTTACAGATAAGAAAAACCACTCTCTGAAGTCACTCCTACCTAGAGTGGCACTTGCCTAAGATGACAACATACCCCACTCACTGCAGGCAGATAAATTCCTATGCAGGTGAAGAACAGTGTGAGGCTGCTAAAGGCTGGACTTGCACTAAACCTTTCTACTAAACCAAGACAGGGAGAGTGTTTGTCTCTTCTGCTTGGTCATTTATTTTCACGTAACCTGTACAAACATAACATTTTTAAGAATACTACTCCACTGTCAAGTGTGGCTGAAATTAGCCAGTGAGCTCTGAAGTCTTTCGAAACACGTATTCATATGTGTGCACATACAATTGCATTATTCTTGTTTCCTTAGGGAAACAAGCTAAAAACCCCAGACAAGCCAAAACACACATTTTTTCCTTCTATGGAGGCTCCAAGAGAACAAACCAGAAGACAGAGATAAGAGACTGTAGTGAGCAGACTAAATAACCTAATCATTGTTCTGACAAACCTGGCTCAGGCCAACTGTGGGGGCACGAGGCTGGGTTAGGGAACATTCTTGACACGGAAATCATCTGTTCAGCAACACCTTTGGAGGTTTTTCTTCTCCACATCTGTTTTGAAATAGGAACTGCTGGGCTTACGAACCATCTGAACTACTAAAGGGATTGGATGGAGTTAATTTGCAATTGATGTTGTCTAATTTACTGATAGGGCTTTTGCACTGGAATTGCCCGTCTTCTAAAGACACAAATTTGTAAGTACAATTCCCAAGGTATCTGCCCGCTGACCTGGCTGCGGCAGCTTTCGCTTTATCTGCAAAGAGACGACTTTTGAAATACAAGCTCTTCACCTTTTGTGATCCCTCCCAGCACACAGGCTGGCTCTGACACAGCAGCCACATCCCACCTATCCAGTAAGTAGTTTCTGGACCTGTTACCCAAACCGGGCATTGGTTCCACAGCATCACTGTGGTGCTCAGGACTTCAAGCAGGCAGCAATCAGATGTAAATATATTCCTCTGGCTTCAGGGATTCATTTCGTTGATAACAAATCTGAATTGCCTTCTCACATGAAGGTATTTTCACACGGGACCACGTGCTTCTGGCACGCGGCGCGGGGAGCTGGTGTGTCGGCTTTCAACACACAACCGGAACCAGGCCGATGATGAAGCCGATGATGAAATCCAGCAAACACTCCGGGCAGGATGAGAAAACCTGAACATCTTGAAATTGTCTGGGTTAAAAACCGGCTTAGCCAGTTCTGGGAGCAAAAGGCTGGGATAGGAAATATACTTGATGTGGAAATTATTGCTCAATGAAATCTTTAGGGCAAGAGGGAGTTCCCTCCCCACACCTGTTCCGAAATGGGAGACGCCGCCGTTGGTGTTGCTGGGTTTTCTTCTCGCTGACCTTGGTATTCAGGAAATGGAGCTTTCACTAGTGGAAGCCAGAGCAGCAGCCAAGACAAACAGGTCCAGAAATCCCTTCCGGAGGAGGGAGAGCACAAAGGAAATTACTCAATTACAAGCAGAAGATAAAACTCCTGAGAGGTCTGGAGTCCACGCTCCCTCTACACACCATGTGCATTGGAAGACAAAAGCACTCCAAGGTGTGGGCCTCCCTCGCTCTTTCTGGTGTCAACCAGCACCTCAAACCGAGCGCACATCTGCTCAACTAGACTGGTGAGGATACAAAGGTCTCTTTCCTTTTTGAGAAGGGCCATCCCATAAAATGCCATAGCAAGCAACACCATTTTTAATGGCCTTCCTCTGAGCACCAATTTCAAAGGCTCAACCTACACTTGCAGAGGCCAGAGATATTCAAACACCCTCTGTCTCTTGCATGCTTGGAGATGTCTGCCTCAAACGCAGCCTGAAAGTCACCTCCTCGTCCAAGCTCTGCTATCACCAAACCTGAGACCCTGAAGAGCAGGATTTCATAATTTAGAGTCTGCCTGGGGATCACACAATACTACGGGGTTTTTTGGTTTTGGGGTTTTTTTTTTCCACACCAAACGCTTTCTACTCTGGATCAAGACCTTGGCTGCCTCTCCCAGCAACACTGCCTTTTACTTATAAATCCAGAAGGCCGGAAATAATTTCCAAAGTCTAGAAATTAGTTTTGGCTTTGAGTACACCAACCGTTAATTTCTGTGTCTGCGCTATTTAATGTAGAGCTCCGATGAAATATGTCCCTGTAGCTCTCAAAGATTGAGTTACTCATGGATTTCCAGGGCAACTGAGGAAATGAGTAACTATGCAATGGAGCAGAACTATGCATAACATGGTATAGCTCCTTGCTTTCCAGACACGTTGGAGTTGCAGCCTGCTCCTCCACTGCCAGATGACACGTATGTTGTGTAGATAAAACCTACCACTGCCTCTGCTCTGACCACAGGGAGAACTGGGGAAAGTTTTCCCACTGGGATAGCTAAAACAATACACGTCTTCCAGTCGTGTTAACTCCATGTGGGCTTGTGTTTGAAACCCTGTTAGCTTACCTTTGCACAAGGCTCTTTTAACATGTTAAGCCAGGGAAGTGCTGAGGAGAGCGCAGTGAGCCCTGCTGCAGTGCTCCAGGTTACTACTGGGTTACTACTCTGGGTAGCTACAGCCAACACCCCCAGCACAGCAGGGACAGGACTCGTGACTGTGCGTGGTTCTTGCTTTGAAAGCCCCGCAGCGGACTCCTGCCTCCGCCAGCAAGAACAGCTTGAGTTTAATTTTCTCTGAGGCAAAGATCAAACCCTTTCCAACCATCTAGAGGAATTCCAGTGTTCTCAGAATTTCTGCTGGAATTCTGGTGCACTTGTTCTAGTGCCCGGGAGACTCACAAACAAGCAATACAAATCCTCTTGTGTTAGAAGCTTTCAGATTAGATTAAAACCCATCTATTCATAGGGGCAAAAGGCACAAAAGGAGTCTAGGAAAACTGCATTTGTGTCTGTGCACAGCAACCAATTTCATGGAAAATTAGCCTCAGGATCAATACAAAGTTGGACGCACGATGCTGGGTTTTGTGCTCATGGGGCTTTCATGCTACAGGAGATGCGGTTTCTTGCTTTGTGAATTGCTGAAAGGCTTTAAGAGTTTTGTGCCTTTGCTGCTAATCAGTGTGTGACAGCGACACGGCTGATCACAGCAAGGTTCAACAGAAAAAAACAGATCACAACCTTTTCCAGGCTTAGGTCCTTATTCCTGTTTTATGGGGAAAAAACCTCCAAACTGTCAGTGCTAGGAAATCTCCCTGATTTAATATTCTTCAATCCCGATCTATAACCCTGCTAATCTAGCTTCCAATCTAACCTAACTGTAAGCCTAAATCCCAGATGGGCCCTCTTCATCACTGAAACCTAGTGGAGGCCCAAAAGGGTTGCTTTAAAACGTAGAAAACTTTTGAGGAGTTAGTAAAGCAAAATTCTTCCACTGTTCAATTCCCACTAGGAAGCAAAGAAAGATCTCCAGAGAGATCCAAGATGCATTCAAACTACACCTTCATTCTTTTCCATATTTTTCAGTGGAGCAGTTCTGTTTGTTCTGAACTAGCAGTTGTTTGAAGCGTTTGAAAGAGGATGAGAATGACCACGTCTTACTTGTCAAGACAAAGGAGCTGTACCCATGCTCACTTAAAGTCTTGAGCTACAAAATGCAAAATTGCTTTCAGGTATCATTTTCGACCTGAAATTCAGCTGGTCTTATTCAGAGGGTCTTCTGCAACTAATGAACCCCAAGATCTACTATGGTGAAATGTATTAGTCCCACAAAGTTTGCAGGTTTTAACCAATTTGAAAGTTTTACTTCAGTGAAGGTTGGTGACATTACAACCCAAAATGCTTCATAAAATCTAGCCAGAGAAATGGAAAACCATTCTAAAGCAAACATTTCCAAATGAGTAAGTATACTCTCTCTCCTTGTCCTAGGCTATTTCACAGAGACTCCAGAAGCAAAATCTCAACTTGAAAGACTTCCGAGAAAGCTGTCAGAGGGCAGGAAAAAGGTAAAAAGACCAGCTCAAAATTAATGTGGAAACTGCAGAAGCTGTAGCAAGTTTGACGTTACCAGGTTGATGTTATTGGCTTCGATGTGTTTTAGCACAAAGGTGGCAAGGAGCTGCGTGTCCCATTCAACAGCAGGATTATCCGGAAGATCCCTGAAAATGAGATGTGCAATTAGTCATTTCACTGCTGAGAACTTTATAAAGACCATGCTGAGAAAAAGAGAGATCCTCTTATCAGAGAATGAAATCCAGCTACATTTATTTACCATATAAAACCACTGAACATTACTTGAGAGCCTTACAAGCTCCTATATTGGAGGCTTGAAAGGGAGACAGCGGTTCCAACACCCTTCCCAGCCAAGGTCTCTCGTTCTTCTTACCTCTAAGGCAGACTTTCTGACTATTTTACTTCAAGCAACAGCTATTTTTTTTTCAATTATTCTCTTTCTCTATCCACCCCAATCAAATTTCTTTCTCTATTTAAAATCCCTTTTAAAACACATTTTCCTGAAAGACTTTCAATCATAATCTACTGGTGAATTACACATGAAAAGCAACAAGCAAACTCACTCCTGCTCTCATTTATACAGGAATAACCCATTAACCTCAACCAGAAGCCAACAGAGCCAGAATTATGGTGTGTGGATTTGATAGTAGTTCTTCATCTGTTCATTTTACGCTTTGCATGCCAACTGGGTACGCAAAACATACTGTGACTGAATGCTCTGCCTGGGTGTTTTAGATTGCTGACTTCTAGGGGCAGGGACCCCGAGCCAAATGCAAAATGACACCAGACAGCCAAAAGAATGATTCTGTATTTATACAACCAAGAGCTGAATGTGACCCCCCAGTCATTATATTTGAGCGATGCCAAGAAAACGGGGCCTGCCAAGTTAAAAAGGTTCTTGGTAACAATAGGATAACACACAGCTGCTAAAGGCCAACAATGACATGTTAAACTGCTCGTTTTCTCAGCCCTTTTCCCTCCTCTGGTAGTCTGATAATTGCTGTGAGGTGGTTTAGCAGAGAAGTGACTCTGTAGCCTTCTCACACCGACGCACGGGCTTGGACCCGAACTGCTCCAGCTGTTTGCTGCGGAGAGCAGGGGCGCTCCCTCTCAACGCTCTCCGGGCCTCGTTGCCTCCCCAGACAGCGAGATGGTGGTATCTGTGACAGAACAACAGGAAAACGTCTCCTTGGCACGTTTCAAAGTAAAGCTCAGCCTGGCTCTTCAGGAGAGGTCTGCGGACCACAAATTTTCCCACTGCTGTGAGCAGCAGAAGGAAGAGCCTAAAGCACAAACTGACCACTGGCATCTTCCCGGCTGGGTTACGTACTCCTGTTCAGCACGGGCCAAAAGAGTGTGCTATTAGAAGCCCCAGCACCACAGGGAAGCATTTCTACATCAGCGTACACACTCCAGCTATCGTGCCTCTAGCGGTGTTACCAACGACAGCAATTTTTGTAGTTGTTTGCAATTCCTTTTGTACAGAGAACATCTCTGCCTGATGTATACAAGACATTTGAATTTCATCGTAGGAGAGATTCTTTGGCTCATCTGGTGGCTGTCTCACCAACTTAAACCTGCATCTCATCTGCTCAAGAGAAAAAACTTCCACATCTCATGTCTGAAGAGGAAGTGGCCCTGTTGACTCCAAAGGTATTACAAATCCCACCACGTCACAGAAAGCTTTAAATGAGCACATCGAAAAAATATGCTGCAACTAAACAGTCCAAGCAACATGCACGCTCAGCAGAGTCTAAGGGCAAGTCTAACAGCGCTCCAGTTGTTCAAATGGCCCTTTGAGGTTATGTCAAAGCTTAATCTGATAATATTAAAGCAGTAAATTAGGCTAAAAGAGATTCTTCACTCGCCACTTACAATGCAAATATTAGTCCCTTTTCTGGACAGGGGTTAACTGGAGCTGTGGAGGAAGTAGAGAGTCCCATTAAAACAGGAAGGGTGCTCCAACACTGAGAGGTCAGAAAAAAAAAAAAAACTAGGGCTTGGAATTTATGATGTCCAGGAGGCTTTGGTGTCATAGCCACTGCACTCAGCTTTATTGGGCTGTCTCCAAAAAGGCTGCCGGGTAGTGGAGCAGGTTTTAACTAGTTTAGACAGATAAAGATCACCCCGTTCAATGGAAATGAACAGCTGGAGGCAACGGTTTAGAATCCCTGGAAACAAAACAATCTGAAGGCATGAGCAAATTAACTCCATGAACACTGAACAGATTAAGCAGGAATATTCTGCAAAATATTCTGCTTCTACCCGCTTACTGCTGCTCATGGAGAGACCACTCATTCCCAGTAAGGAGAAGGAATTATTCTGCTTGCATAATATTTGTCAAGCCCCAAAGTCAGAGAAGCTGATCTTGCCAAACAAGACACACATGTAAATAAGCAGTTTCATAACTCATTGATAGCCATGATGGGCCACTGAAGCATTCTGAACTCATTCTGAAACATGACAAGTCACACACAGGTTAAGTGACATGCCCAGAGTCACCCAGGGAAGTCAGTGGCAGAACTGGCAAAACATTAATCCACATTGCTCAAGGAAATGACAATGAAAAAAAAACCAAAACAAACCAAAACATGGAAGAGTTTGTATAATACTTCGTAAAGTCAAAAATTTAAGCATTACCATGATAGGAGAGACCCCACATGAGACCAATAACTTTCTGCCTGTGCTCTGGTGACCAATAATGGGGGTCCAGGTAAGGATGAAAAGGTGACTAAGAAAACCGGGTTCCTGTAGACTAGATAGCAGTGCATACAAGACATTCTTACAGGTCTCTACATGTCTTAGAAACTTTGAAAACTGTTGTAAATTCACAAAATCATCTATTCGGTACAAAACATTTTTCCTAATATCATAAATCAGTCCTCACCAAACTTGAAAAGTCCACTGACTTGCTGCACTATTGAAATAAATTGTGTTTATCATTTTTACCTTCAGGACTCAGTATCAGAAACATTCAGCATTTCAATGGTTAATTCCCCACTGCCTTTCTGGCTGAGGCTGATAAAGCCTCTCAGCTCAAGGTCGAAGGACATAAAGGAGTGAAAATTCGCACATTCCCTGGAGCAGACTGGAGCTCATCCCAGGAGACAAGGTTCCCCACCCATCCTCCCTGTCCCCTCTCCCCCAGAGCTCCTTGCTGCCGCTGTCAGTCACTGGGGCAGATCCAGATATAAATCCTGCACTGGAGGCCTCTCAGCTCACACTGCTGGAGAGTGCTGGTGGGAAGGGTAGAGGAGTTTGGTCACTTGGCCTCATTTCCAAACTATAACATCTGGAAGTGATGCTTATGGGCATTCCACGTAAGTGATAATACAGGTGGCTGCTTGGACACAGCCCTTCTTGACCTGGGAAAAATAGGGAGATGCATAAAAGCGGAAAAAGAAGAAAAAAATAACGGAATAAGACTCCAGAAATGTTGTTTTCCCAGCTATTTTCAGTGAAAGCCATGCTGAGCACTGTATAGGGAATTTACAGCTGTGCCAAGGGATCTCCAGGCTGAAGAGAGAGAAATGGAGAATGCCGGTACTGGAGTTGCTGCAGTCTGGAGCGGTGTCTGTCTCGGCCCACTGATTTCAGCAGGACCGGTCATGGGAAACACTGTTCTGAAAACAAAACCCTGGACCTTCCTATTTATCCATCCACTGTTGGTAGTGAAAACCAGGGATCCTGTCTGGTTTTCTCCTGCTCACCTCCTTGCTTTCCTCCTTGCCAACCTGAGCAGACAGAGCAGACACCAGCATCTGCAGTTCTCCTTCCCAAGGTCTGCATAAGGAAGAGCCCAGTGGATGTCTTGGATATCCTGGGCCAGAAAGAATCGTCACACCAGCGCATTAAACCAAACCTGAACCTCATGCAGACCTTGCCCAGCAGTCTTACAGCTGGCTGAAGGAAAGAAATGTTAAAAATCACTGCCTGATGCCAGCTCCTCTCCAGGCCTCCTCCTCCCACCTGCTGTGGAGCGTAGCTCCTCTTATCCTCAGCCTTGGCCACTGAGCACCGCCTGTGTAACGCTATCCCTGCCAGCAGCCCGGACAGTTTTGTAGGGTCGTCTTTCTAGGAACATTTGGGCTCAAGATAGCTAGATTGCCGTCATTTGGACGGTCTCTTTTGGCCAAGATGGAGAATTAAAAACCTTCACAGATATACAATGCCAAGTTACACCCCTCTTACATGATATACTATTCAATCCCTGTCCAATTTTCCACTGCTCATCTCCCACAGATCTTTTAGCAACAGCCAGCATGCATTTAGACGTACAATCTGCTTTCAAAGCCTGCCATGGAATTTATTCTGCTCACGCTCTCAGGACTGCTCTGAAGGTTAAGTTAAACAATCTCTGCGATGCCCACGTGGCTTAGCAAACAGCGAACGGGCTGTCCTTTCTGGGACACTTGCAGTTAGAGTAACCTTGAGGTGCGTCCCTCCTGAAATCTGTTGAATCGGGCAACGGGCAGCCCCTGGGTGCATTATGAAGCAGTGCCTCTGCTTGGGTGACAGCCACCCTGATGGGCACTGCCAAGCATCCTCTCGGCCGTGACAGGGAGGCTTTAGAGGTGGCAACACGGGAGGGAGCGGAGTGGCACTAGGGCTCCTTCTAGAAGATGTTTAAGTCTCCATTAATACATTCTGAGACATCAGAGCAAAACTTTGAAGGTACTAATGTGATTTTCCACTCCACTACACACCAAAAGGGTCAAGATGAAAGAGCTCCCCCATTTCTTCTTGCCTTTTTATCCTGCAGCGTGACCTTCATCAATCCAAGACTAGGGACCAGGAAACATTTTTGCATAATTTCTCCTCCTTATCCCTCCTCTCCCCAGTGAATGATTTTACACTAAATCAGCACAAAGGTCAGTAGATTGATGGTGGATTACATAGGAAACAGGTGAACTGCTGTGCACTGGGTTCCCAGCTGAGAACAATGACCACAATGTGCTTGTTAGAACAAAGGATGCCCTTTATACAAAGTTAACTGTACGAAATGAACATCTGGGCAAGTGAAACTGCATCAAAAAAAGCAAAAGATCCCACAGAACAAAATGACGTGAGTGCACAATTAGTGAAAAACCCGTGTGATGACCAGAGGCGATCAGTGACCTTTAGATCACAGCGTTGCAGTAATTGAAAAAAACTGGGTAAACAGAAATTATTTCATGCCCTCTAAAGTAGAGCAGAGAATTTTTATTTTTGAGATTACGCCGAGATAAGTTAAGACAGGCTAGCCCTAGATCTTGAAGCAGAGCCTCTAAATCCTTACATTAATAACTATTTATAAGTTTCTCTTCCTAGAATGGCCAGTTGCAGGCAGGAGGGGAACAGCACTGTTAGGCTGCAGGGACATCTCCGATTCAACAGAAAAGAGCCCACTTAGATAAATGATCAGCATCATGCGACATCCTATTAGACAGAGAACAGATGCCATGTGCTTGTGGGAATGTAACAATCTACAATTTCAGAGAGAAATGGACTAAACCAGGATGGTAACTGTCAAACAACAAGCCACCCACCACAGAGAAGCTCAAGCTGAATGAAATTTTTATACCAGCAGCTTCCGCCCTCTCCTCATAGTAAAGAAACCCAAATTATTCTCAGATTTCTATTTTAAGATTGAAAACAAGAATCTTAGGTTTTGGTGTAGGTAGAGGGTAAGAAGTGGTGCAAATGTCGATGACTGGAACGACAAAAATAAAATAGACTTAAATTTCACAAAAGAAAAGCAGCAGAAAACATAATCCTCTTCTCTCATCGTTAACTTTTGTCACGTAGAAGTTTGAACCTACTTTACACAAATTCCAAAGGTAAATTAAATCAGTTTAGATGCCAGGTAAGCGCTGACATCACTAGTGTGGCCATACCAGGCAGAAGTCACGCGTAAAAGGGAAAGAACACAAAGACAGACGGCAGACTGGGTTCCAGGCAAGCTGTGCATGCTTCTCCACTGAGCTGTGGGGAAACACAGTGCCCCTCTGACAGATAATAGTCCAACTATCTCCATAATTCCCCAAAGATAAATGGTAATTACATCCCCAGGGAACAAACTTGTACCACTTGGGCATGATCATGTGTTTCTGTTTGAGAAGTGAGCACCCTTTGGGTTTAAATTTGAAGGAATTATTATAGAATACAGGTCTGGCTGTTTGCAAAGACCTATCCAAACGTCCCTGTACTATTTTTTTTTCTTTTTTTTTAAATGTATTATTGATGATTTCTCAGCAGAGTTTAATGTCTATTCACAGAGATGACACAATTGCTTATCATAATTTGAAATCTGGTATTCATCTGACGTCTGTGCCTCAGTGCCTTGTTGATAAATTACAGCACAAAGCTCTGTAGGAACAAGTTCATATTCATCATCTTTAAAGAAAAACAAGTGATGGTTCCTATCAAGAACAGAAATGCATAGAAACTACAGTGGCTAAAGCTAGTTTTAAAAAGTAACTTTTTAAAATTAGTTTGGAGAGTTTATAAGGCCCTGCCATCTAAGACAGGAAACAAAATTCAGCTCAATTAATTTTGAATTGATAGGTGATTTAGTTATAGCTTTCCTATCTTCTGCTCTTCATGCCTGTGAAATAGAAATAATTGTATGTTCATACCTGTGTAAAAAAGTTTGAAATCCTTCTAAGAAAAAGAGTGTAATGTCTGTTCTCTGATTTCTAGCTTGAAATCTAAACCATGTCTTGGCAAACCTGGGTACTGGGAACCCCACAAACCTGTCCTTACTCCCTGCCTTGTCTTTCCATGAAGTATTATGCTAGGCCTGACTCAAAGGTCTGGTCCAAACTGTATAAAAGACTGCATAAAGCTCCAAAATGATGAATAGGGTGAAGAGTTTTGCCCATGTGGTGCAGAAGAACTCTGCAACAAGGATAACATCTTCTCAAGCAATTAGAACTTCCTTAGAGCTGGTGCCAAACAGTGAACGGACTCCCAAACCAAGTGTCATCACACACCACTTTGCTTTCAGCTGCAAACACCAGGAACACTCCTTGGAACACATCCTTTGTAGCACAAACACAGCAACATTTCAAGATAAAAATCCCCTAGACTCTCCAAAGCACATAAGAAAGCTGAGACATCTTTGCCAAGCCGCACGGCGGGGATTTGGGTGTGTCGTCTACTGGGCACCTAGGACAAGAGGTAGAACATCAGGACCTAAGTAGTCGTCATCGCTGACTGATCCCTCACAGCAGGCAAGGAGCACTCAATAACTTGCTGTCACGCAGAGCTTAGAATTCAGCTGCCAGAGGAAGGAGGGGCCTCTGGTTCATTCCCTCTGACCTATGCTGAGAAGCCCTAACTTCAGTTTAAGCAGAAGCCTGCAACGGGTTGTTTGCAGGAACCACACAGTGCCATAGAATGTGTCTGGATTCCTGGTGAGACTGGTGGTAATACAAAAAAAATGAAGTTCAAGTCCGTAAAGAGTGTCCTCTAAAAAATAAAGCAGTTCCTCTCCTTACCTTTCAGTTGGGTGCTGTGTTTTATGCTACTTTTTATTCCCAGTTTTCATTCATGTTTGAGTTTCATTCATTTACACACACACTACCTGCCAAGCCACGGCCAGTTATGGCCCTTTGTCCCTGACAGCCGGGCTGTGACCAGAATACACTACGTGCCCGTCGGCCGAGGGGGGCCCGCAGACCCCACCTCAGTGACACACTGTCAGCCAGCCAGCGTTCCGCCTGTTTGTGGCACAAACAGCAGTTTTCAGAGCCACGAGCTGCCAGCAGCGACCTGCCAAGTGCTGAGCAAGAAGCTTCCCTTTCATTTTATAGAAGCTGGACTTCTGTGTGATCTGTTGGGGGCCATTAAGAGAGTTCACTGAAAACATCAGTCAGAGGCTAGACTTAGCAGTCCCCTGAGATTTGGGGCTGCCATGCTGAATTATGAGTCAGCAGTTCCTCCGCTGGCCCACTGAAATGTGGTTTGGGCAGCAGACAATAGTGCAGTGTGAAAGGAAGTCAGTTCCACTCATGTCTTGGAGAGGTAAGCAGGAAAGTAGCCCGTTAAAGTCCCTGCCCAGTTCAGGAAAACAAGAATTCTCCAACTTTTTTCTGAGTATCTAGTGGCAAAGTGCATTCCTGGTATTTGTCCCAAACGACTGACAAATAACAGACCTATTTGCAACATCTGGCAATCTCGTCTGTAGACCTCTAATAAGAGAAACATCTCCAGACACGCAACTGTCTGGGATCTTGGAGCACAACTGCTGGGCAAAAGGTTTATATGCAGCAACACTTCAGATCAACACCTTCCTAAGGCCAAGAAGACGTTGGATGGAAATGCTCAGTGGAAACCTTGAACAGTGCTCACGGACTACGGCCGTAGGTCGCCTTGGGGAATTCTGCTCCACACTCCTAGAACAATCTACTCTTGTCCCTGTCAGCTCCCAGAGAAGGGATAAACCGATCTGGAACATAAAACGGTGGCCTTTCCTCTCCTAACACCTAGCTCTTTGGGCTCAATTCTGTACGACTTTGAGATGTCTCTGGCCACTCTGGTATTTCTGACAGGAACAGGAGAAGAACACAGACCACACTTCTCCTAAAGCACCATCTGCACTGTAAGGAATGAGCATCGTTGGGCCTGTATGAAATGATCGGGCAGTTCCCAGAATAGCTCCGAGCAGCGCTCGCTTCCTCGGTATTATTATTGGCTTTGCCATAGCGCCTCGGAATTCATCTGGGGCTGAGTCTAAGTTGTTTTGAGTGAGAACAAAAAGCCCAGCAATTCCACAATCGAAACTTATGTTTTAAAACTGAAATACAAATTACCAGCAAAACCAGGTCTCTGAGGAGCAGACCACAGGACTTCACTCCTCCCTTACTCATTTGTTTTGTAAAATGCTTTGAAAAGCAGAGCCTGGGACAGCGTACATTAACCCATCCTCCAAGACCAACGTCCAGCTAACACGAGCCCCGGCACTACTGGCTGAAGGACAGACTTCCAGTTTCAAACTGCTGGGCAGGAGGTCTCACTCTTCTGGCAGAAGAGCAGTAAGCAGACAGGTGGAAGGGGAAGGCGGTGTCTTCTTCCTAGCTAGGTTTTTAGTACGGTACTGGCACATGAAGTTTCCAATATGCATCATAACACGCCCAGGACTCCACAGTGGAACGGGTACAAACGCAAGGAGAAGGAACAGAAAGTCTCTCACAGCAGCCAACAAAATACCACGACCTGTATATGCCAAATAAACCTAGAGCCACTTCATCATAACCTTATTAATAACTCTGTTTGCTCTTGGAATGATAAATACACCACAGGGTAGAGGGAAAAGCTGCAGTTCTGATTCTGGCCCAGGTAAGTCATTCAGAACTTTGCCACTAACTTAATAGGGTGGGCCAGACCCTCAATGAGAAAAGCCAAAAGTATAATCGCTCCTACCAAAGAGAGAGACCGCGGTCTATTCCGTGTAACAAATAAACCCCAGTCAGAAACCTCAGGAGAAAGCTTGTAGCCAAAGCAATCCCTCAGCCCTTTTAATTAATCATCTAGGAAGAGAAAGCACAGAATAGTCACTCTGTGGACGTTTATTTCTCACACCAAAACTTATGTAAATGCAGATGCAACTTCAGCAGAGATCTCAGAGGATCAGAGGATGATGGCCTGCTTCCAAATGCAGCTTCCCATGTCACAACATTCCAGCTTCCCTGCACCAACTCCATCCAAAAAGATGTTTTCTGACTCCTCAGCCTCCCACAAACAACTGTCTCCCGCAGCCCGTTTGATCTACACGATGATGTAGGAACATTACTTCTCAAAGTCCCTTTGTAACACAGGTTCTAATGCCCTGAGCTCTCCAGCTGGGTGCAAATTTTATTACTGCCGCCAAATCACTTCCTTTTATAAGGCAGCTTGTAGCAAGTAGTTAAACACTATCTTGACTGTGAGCTTGATGCCACAAATCATACTGACGCACAGAGTTTCTACTCATGCAGACAATCCTCTTGCAGGCACTGTCTTGCCAGCCCCGTTCCCGTGAATGCCCCAATTACATGATTACATGAGCAAGCTCCAGGCCAGGCCCCGCTCTCTCCTCTCTCTGCAGCCGATGAAAACCCGCACCGGCTCCCAGTGCCGCCCAGCCAGGAATTCCGCTTGGAACTCAACTTGCAGCAGCTAAGGGGGACTCGCCAACAAGGAACAAACCAAGCACGAATGCAAGGACCTTTCTGGTCGAGCCTTCCTCTCCTGGGCGCTCTGATTTAAGGCGAGCCTCACGCCAGGGCTCTGCTACAGCAACAGCCGGGGTGCTCGGCAGTAACCCCGGCGCTGCCGCCGGCCCTGATGCGGCCGCTGAACTTTGGCCCACTAGTGAGGCTCCCGCTCGCCCGCAGCGCTGCCGGCCTGTTTACACTCCTCACATGACGGGCGAGAGGGAGGCTCCTGGCAGCCGACACCATCCAGCCGGATTTCTAGGACCAGGCCAAGATTGCCAAAGGCTGGAAGCGATTAACTCTTGCGAGCAGAGGCTGCGGTGGCTCAGGAGAAAGGCCGCTGTGCGCAGCGTGAGGGACGCTTTGCCCTCCAGACACCACTGCAGGAAACTGGGTGGGATTAGGACATTGAGCAAAAGGAGGGGTAAGGAAATTAATGAGATTTAAACAAGGAAACAGTATCTTTTTTATTCTTGATGAGTGAGAATAATGAACTGGACTTGGGAACATAATGACCTCATCAAGAGCTGCGTGCTACTCTGGGTTACACGGGGGGGCATGAAACTCCTGCAGGAGCACAGAACTGTGTTGGTGCAGTGTCCCAGTCTGGGGCTCTGGAGCACCTTACGAATCATCCCAGGGGCAGAGGGAGTACCTTGGAGAGAGGGAAGCTGTGCTGTACAGGTGCCTTGCTAGGAATGGCTGCTTAATCTCAGAGCACAGTTCCGCAAGAAGCAGCTGCAGATGAGGGTCATGCAGCCACACCACCGCTGTTCAGCAGGACTGCCACCACCTCAGCACTTGCACAGCATTTATTTCCACACATTAACAGATGTTCATTAACTAACCCCCCTGTGAGGCTGGTATGGGGAAGTAAGCAAATAATAACCTCCACATTTTATAATGAGACAATTAAGAGCTCAGGTAACTCTCCCTAGAGAGCCGGAGGCAAGAGAGCTGAGTCAGGGGCAGAGCCTGGAACGGAGCTGTGAGCTCCCAGCTCCCAGCACCGCCACAGCCCAGCGCTGCATCACCCACACTCACTCCAGGAATATAGTTTATCGCCTGGGGCAAATAATCTATTTTTCAAAGGCCTCTTGTAGGTGCTCTGCAGAGCCTCATATATTCCTGGGTACTGGGATTGAGCAGAAAACACATTAACGGTTGTCAGTAACCCACCATTACACCAACATCAGAGGAGCTGCTTAAAAATATCCCCCAAAACCTGTCGATGGCCAAAGTGTTGACCTCTGCATCACCTAATTGTGCTCTGGACTGCCTTGGTATGACACAGCCCTGGGTGACTTTATCAACATGCTTTTCCTTATGTACTTGTTACATAGGAGTTGCATAAACTCACATCTTGCCCTAAACTACTGCATTCTCCAGTAAAACTTTGTTATTCCCAGTAAGAGGTTGTGTGGATTTCTTTTCTCTTCTCCCACGACAAGTTCATTGTAACAAGAATGGACCCTGCACATACAGCACTGAAAAGCAGGTCTATCTTGATATAAGAACTAACTCTCTTTGACAGCTTCACCCACAGTTGTACCCACATTCCTCCAGACAGAAGTGTTTCATAAAAAATATTGAAAGGAAATTTGTTAGGTGTGGCTAAAAACCTAAGCAGTGAAGAAGTCTGAAAGAAATCAGTGAGTCAGTCTCATTTCTGCAGAATCAGGATCACTGCAATAAACTGTTCTTTGCCCCTTACTGGTAAGACCAGTGGAATTCTCCAGTACTCGTGTCTGAGCTCTCCATGCCATGCTCCCATTCAAGCCTCACCCTAACAGCACAAATTCTGCAGCCTCCTCACCTCTTTTCCCCACAGATCAAACCTCTGTCTGCCAATGCTTTATCTTGCAATATTATACAGTGTCTTGTCCAAGGCAAACAATAAAGCAGCCTTGGCAGCCCATCACGTGGCTACTTACGAGAATAAGAGAAATGCTGAGGAGTTGGTTTATGAAGCAGAAATACAGGAAGAAAATATTTATAACAGTGCTACTGTTTAAACAAGAGAGACCATAATTCATTACAGATGTGACCCTTCCTTCCAAAACAAAGGGTTTAAATCTTGCTGATGCTCTCTAATGACATGAAGTAGAATGGACTTCACGAAGGTAACACCCAACTTCAATTGTGAATTGCCCCCTCTTGTCCCCAAACATTCTGTACCCCAAACTAAGCACGAATTTTGCTTCTTCCAAGCATTGCTTGCCAGACTTTTCAGTGCTGAGAAGACTTAAAAACTGATTTACAGGAAAACATTCCATCCTTCATCTGAAAACAGACCAAACACTTCTACACTTAACAAAATTCAGTTAAATATTAACTATTAAAGAAGAGAAAATGGCACATAAATCAGAGGAGATTTGTTACGTTTACAGTCATGACAACTACAAAGAACGTAGAACATAGAACATACATGCATGGAAGGGAAGCCATGAAATTGATTATTTTAATGCAAATAGTAATTGCAGAGAAATAGATGGCAAGACCAAAATGAGCAGGTATTGAAATTCCTGTAGAGCAGGTACAATGAGATGGTTAATACGTGACTTGTGTGAAGAGGGGGCAGGACTTGGCATGGAACTGTAATCACACCGGTTTCATTTAACG
This sequence comes from Baryphthengus martii, assembly GCA_013396935.1. Taxonomy (NCBI): domain Eukaryota; kingdom Metazoa; phylum Chordata; class Aves; order Coraciiformes; family Momotidae; genus Baryphthengus; species Baryphthengus martii. The sequence continues at coordinate 399,525 of VWZK01010035.1, read as the reverse complement.
CTTCGGTTGGTACAGAAGGATCAGATAACAAAATATTCATCCCAAATCTCATTTCAGTTTCTAAAAAAGTATTTCAGTTTCCTGCACTATAGTAAGAACGTTTTTTTTTTCCTTTTAACCAAAACTGACTGGAGAAGCTACAGGAGCCAAAAGATGCTCAACCATATCCACCCAGCAAAGCATTTGTTTCCCCTGTTTCTGGTCTCTCGTGCAATAAAACTGAGATTATAGGTCACAGAGCACCATCCACATTTGCCAGACCTAGTGCAACATTAGGAAAATGGTGAATGTGTTACAAATGAAAACATACACTTCCGATTTGCTTCATCAAATTCCGTTTTCTCCTTTTTAAAAAGCTGGTGTTGCATCATCTCAACAGCTACGTTTCCTACAGAACAAATGATCTAAAGTGCTCAAAATTGGTGGGCTGGGTTCTCTTAAACTAGATTCCTGTTTGGTAGTGGGGTTACATTAAATGTACTCCCAGCCTAGCAACTGTCTCTTGAAGGAATTAATTCTTTTTAATTGTTTGTTCTAATCTGAAGTACCACACCCACCAACTTCTAATTCAAGTTTACACTGGAACAGAAAAACTTTGTAACTTCATTGGCCAATGGGAATAAAACCATTTAGCTTTCACCTGAACTCCAAAGAAGAAAGGCTTCTTTGGCAATATAATTACAGAGCACAGATCTAAGAGGAAATGAACTACAGGGATTTAGATGATTAGATTTTTTTTTCCCCTCCTTTTCTTTTTAATGATAGCTGGGGCTCCTTCACTCACCCCTTCCAGTCTGGCAGTTGATAATAAGGCAACATCCAAAGCTGGAGTAGGGCACTGTGAGCCACTTCATGCTGCCCTACCCCAACGGTGGCAACACTCCGGCTTGTGGCAGGCAGTGCTCAAGGACAGTGACGGTGACCTGGGTTGACCAGATCAGTGTGACTTAATCACCATATGCAGAAGGAAACAACTGCAACAAGTGGCAGAGCTAGTGAATGTAGGTTCTCCCACTAAATAGACTTTCTCAACCCGCTGCGTCTCAATGTTCACAACCTTTGGCCTGCCTAAAGCATTCCCACAATTCTGGCTGTAGATACCTGTGACGACCAAGGAACTTCCAGCCATTTACTATGCACTATGTCCCATGGATCTGTATCTATTTATTACCTGCACGCTCCCTGTGGTTCACAAGAAGCAGTCAGGTTGTAAACACCTATTTACCTTACGTCAGAACTCTAGGATCTCTCCTGATGGGCTGTTCGTTACAAGGTACGATGGAAAGTGCCTGTTTTACCTCTAACGTGTGTTTCAATCTGTTTACCTTTTCCTGTCTCTGTACAATAATGCAGCTGTGGAGACACTAAAACAAACGGTCCTCTGATGTAATCTGAAGAGAGCTGGAGGAAGGGCATTTCCAGCAAGAACCTCGACAGCAGAATCTGCTCCTGTTTGAGCCTGACTTGCTCAGGACAGAATGTTTTGCAAAGGATTTGCATTTCTATACGTGGCTGTCAGTCCTAAATGTTGCTCCTTGTCCTCATAATAATCACATTGAATGCTCAGTGGAGATGTTTCCTAAATTGAAATAAATTGAATCAATACAGACTTGAGTTAACTGCACTGTCACACTGCATGAATAAAACACGCGAAGGATTCTCTCGCTAGTATTCCACAGGGATTTGCTCACTGCTATTGCTATGCAAACGGCATTTTAAATGGTGTGCTAGCAGTTTAAAAAAATCTCATTTCTGTCTAACTTATCTCCTATTGTTACCAGTAACTGCTAGCATTCCTCAAATAGATGCTTATTTAGCTCTGTCATACAGCACAGAGAAAGAATAAGAAACATTTCAGGAAATAGATACGTACAGCTGTAAAAGCATAACACCAGATAGGGATCTAGGGGACAGACTTCAGATAAAAATTACTTAACATATATTCACAAGCTAATTTCAAATCATCTGCATTTCTTACATGCATTCCTCCAACACCAGACCATCCTTTTTTACAACCACCCCGATGATCTGCTACAGTAAAACACACTCCTGGCCCTTCATTTGGGTTTGCAGTCCATATATCCTTTAGAAGATCTCACCAAATGACTCCCAGACTTCTAACCGTGGTCACTTCCTTTACCATCCCCAAAGACAGAGGTTGTTTGAGTTCACTTCTAAGGCCCTGAAGCACGTCCAGGTCTCATCTGATTACAGAGAGCCTATAAGGCCCTGAGGCAGTAGAGACTGTCAACACAGCTGTCCCTCTGCGCCAAGACGAGTGTCCTGTGGGCAATCCCTGCATCAAAATGGAAACACAGCTTCTGACACGGATTAGGGGTAAGGACACGCGCTGTAAGTGGGCCAGGCAGCCAGCAAAGTTGCTAAGGTATTATTAAAGGAGTTTCTACTGAGCTGTTAGAAGGTACCTGGACTCTGGTGCTGTTTTGCAAGTCTAAATATTTGTAAGTATTTTATTTCTCGTCACCTGTTGCTAGCAGGAGTATATCTAAATTAAAATCTTCTGAGCCTCTCTTGCTTTAGACAAACAAGACCACACAGAAGGGAGGTAGGTGCAGAGATCTATGCACCTAATTATGCACAAAATCTTGAATCTTCTTCTACATAACACTCTATTGCTTCCTATGTCCGCGCTTTTTGGGGTTTAATCGTGACTAGAGGCTCACACACTCACAGTCTTGGCAAGTACAGTACACTGGATAAGCTAAAAAGGCATTTTAAGTTGAAGGCTTGCTCAGGCATCTAATATCTTATCACAAAAATCTGAAATGTTCTTTTACTCTGAGTCACTGATAAAAAATTTATTTCATGGAACATTTGATGAGGGGAAAAAAAAAAAACAAACCAACAAAACAAAATGCAAACCCAGCCACGTAAATCAGGATCTCTAAAAGCACTGGCAGGGAGCATTTCTGTTCCTGTGCCCTGTCTCTCTCGATTAGGCTGCTCAAACGGCCAGTGATTGTTTCGGACGTGACAAGAGCGCCTGCCTTACAGGCAGACTCAAACAACAGCGGTACAGGCACCAAGGAACCCTGGTGATGTTCTGCTGCTTTTCACTTAGGGGGAAATCCGCAAATCCTGGGATCAATCCAGCAGTACAAGAACAAAATTCCTACCTACCTCTGCCTACAGAGCACAACACGTTGATTTCAACCCAGCCACTTTGAGTCATTTAGTTGTTTCTAAAACAACCCTACAGTTAAGCATGGAATTTAAGTTTTACAGTTTATTGCATCAACAAGCACAGAGTGACATATTTTTCCTCCATAAGTGAATATTTACTCATGTAAAATTCTGCAATTTTGAATTGAGATGGAAGCTGGAGCTCAAAGGCACTAGAACAGTGTTTTATAATTGTTTTCTAACAACTGGGTAAATGATATTAGAATTTCTAGAAATATATGGAAAAGCTTAGCAAAGCACAGTATTAAAAACTAACGGATCCAGTAAACAAGGACAATATTAACTGTAGTTAAGGAGATAAAGCAGTTGGGTTTGGATCACACTTGCTCTTCAGGCATCCAAAAAATTAGAAGAACAGACTTTCACATCTATTTTTATTCACAGACCACAAGACAAAAAAAGCTTTCCTCCTTCCGTTTTGAATCAGCTTCTCAACTCTGAATTACCTCGTTTCTGAATTAGGTAAGAGAAGACAACTAAAATGGAATCGTTCTCTCTAAAAAAGTCTAAGGCTTAGTCCGGGACTTCCATCAGTTCAGTGTTTTACCTTCCCTTAAACACTGGCAGGAAAAAACATACCACCTGCTGCTTTCATTTCATGGAAGTTATCTTCTTAGACTACTTTGAAGCTTAGTTCTTAGTACAGACGGCCATAAATGCACGTTAAATCACAATGTGGTTTTTTAACATAATAAAATATTAATAATTGCAATAAATTTTTATTCATCATGCTCCGCTGCCTTTTGGTTTAGCAGTGGAAAAATCAGGCTTGCCAGCTAATTAATTCTTATGATTGATTGTAGTTATAATCATTGTCACAAAGTTTTAAAGCCATCAAGGACCACTGTGGTCATGCTTCTTGTACGACATGCTACATAACAGCTCAACAGACACCATCCAACAAACCTCTGCCCCATGGTGATCCTCCTGCACCACTATCAAGTCATCTCACTAAAGCAGATAGCTCAAGCACCTTGAACATCCATTATTAGACCAGTTTTCCACATCTTTCATCATTCAAGTGACTGTCTCCCAAGCGTTTTACAAACATCAATATCTTTTTGGAAATGTGATTTGATACCAAGATACTGAACTAGAAGAGGAGACTCTCAAACAATAGGTGAAGAGGCCATAAGATCTCCTTACTTCTATTCATCACTCCCTTGCCCCCACAGTCTCACTGATGCTCTGGGTCATAGCCATGGCACCGGGAGCTGACGGTTAACTGGCTATCTGCAGTCACAGCTCCTTACTGTCACTTCATACATCTGGAAATATTTCACTCATTAATTCTTAGCAAAGAATGAATGGCTTTGTATTTTTTTCCCCCATCACTTTCCCATAATAGTTTTTGCTATTTATAATTCACTGGGTTCCTAATAGATTCCCACTTTCAAAGCCTGGGCAATACCTACACGCAGGTGAAGTTCAAGTGACACGGTGCAGTATTGACTGAGCCAGGTTTGGCTTAAAACAAAGGAATCTTGGCTCTCACTTCAATATTCTGGTTACTGAACACACTGCCTCAAGCAGATGAGTGTGTCATAATCACTTCAAGCCCTTCATCAGTTTAAGAGCAGATGAAGAGGAAGCAGCACAAAGATGCAGCATCAGCAAACTGGACAGGTACCTACTGCAGCCACGATCTTCATTTCACTGGTACAATAAAGGGCCGATTCCCTTGTGTTTGCTTTCAGATTCTGCTGAGAGGGCAAAAAGAGCCACTGGTCATTACCTTTCCACTACTGAACTGAAGCATGTGAACTCACTCGTGTGGATTCAGTATTTGCCCTTGAACTGGTGTGGGCTGCATTTGGCACTCTGCTTTTAGATCAATATATAACCCAGGCGTAATCTTATCTGGCAGGAACAGGGATATTGGGGGAAGGGGGAGGAACACAGCCTCCAGAGGTGAGGAGAGCAGCTCTTCTAAATGTTAATGGGTTAAGAATAGAAAGGTCAAATGCCTGCCTTATCAGAAGGCCCCCGTGTGCAAACAGGCACCAAGCTGCAGCAACCAGAGCACTGGCCGGGTGTAAATGCCTGCAGTTAGTTACTGTAGCTGTGAACACCACAAGCAGCATGGAGGAACTGGGAAACAGTCATAATACAGGTCACTGGGAAAGTCCAGCCACCCAGACTGGCCAAGAGTATTGTAACTGCTGTGGAGCCAGAGATCACTGGTGAGCTGTGGGAAGGCCCCAGCAAAGGGACCGTGGAACAACACCGTGAGTGTCCACAGAATGAGCTGCTGCAGGAGGGGACACTGAACGTGCTCTGTACCAAACACCCTGTGCTGGCAGAGCACTGCTCCAGATTGCTCTTGTGAGAGCACATCCATTCTCCTGGAAGAAGGATATACAAGGATGGAGATTAAAAGTCCTTCCTAACACTAAGCAGCAGAAGCGGTAGGAGGGCTCTGCATACAGAGGGTCTTCGACTCTGCTCTACAGTACCTCTTTGAGCATAACACACAAAGGATCGGGAGGGAATAAGAGATGAGGCAGCACAAGAAAAAATAGATCTCTTTAAACAGTAGCACATTTTTAGCCCTGTTCTAATTAATCTTCTTATTGGCATCCAAGGAAAGAGGCCAAAAGTTGTATCACGTTGGCCAGTAATCTTCTTGCAGATACGAGCAAGCAATCTGAAGTGAGAGCGAAGTGCACCAACACGCTCTGGTGTGCAGAGCTCCTCTGTTGTCAGTACCACTGCCTGGAACCTGTCTAGTGCTCACCAGTGCTTTCAGTCCGGCACCTTTTGCCTGCAATACGTTGTCAATAAAATGAATCCCCATTCTCTGAAAACACTGGCAGTGAGCAGCCACGTGTATGAAGATTGTTGTTCCCTCTCTCCTGGTACAGAGATTGCCCCAGGAGATGGCTACCTGGGTTTGGGAAAATGATACAGGAGAACTACCTGGCACCGTTCCCTCCTTCCTGCAGAACAAAGCGCACCGTTCTTGTCAGCATGTTCCCAGCTGTAAACAACTAGCAAAGGATAGGGTTAATTACCAGTTAAAACATTAAGAAGGAATAATAACTACAAATAAAGCAAGACTAAATATATTTTATCCCACAAAAGGGATAAACAGAATTTGTGCTCCTAGCTCACAGATCATATTCTAACCATTAAATAGCTACTTTAATTGGTAAAGAGGGGGTTACATTTACAAACAAATCAGGCACGCACCCATACGAGGCCATCGCTCTTTGAAAGACAGTTTTAGTTGAGTGCCTTCGCAAAGTGACTACTCTGCGCTTAACTAACCTCTAACCCCAGCCATAAGGGAGAACATCATCACATTCTCAAATCTGCAGGCTGCATCCTCTCTGCAGCACAGCTCCCAAAAGGGCACAAATGGCTCATGTGGTACACCAGCCTGACTCGGCATCTGTTTATCCCACAGTCTTCTGCAAGCATCTGCTCCCTCGCCGACACACGCGCTGCTCTCCTGCATTACCCACCTCGTCTTCAGTCTAGAAACTCAACTTCATTCATTTGAAAGAACACAAATACATGGCAGTAGACTTTTTTCATGCACAAGGCACTACTGAGTGCTATTAATAGCTGCTGTTTCAACCCAGAAGCCACTGTATTTTCAGTGACGGCTCCGATACACCGATGATTTGTGATGTTTTCTGAACTCTTTTGGGAAAGAAAAAACCTTTATAAAAATGTAGGATTTTACTCTTTACTCACAGGAAGAATGACCAAACATATTTATCTTATGAATCACATCCCCAAAGCTTCCCATGGTTGATCAAGAGATAAAATATACATTCTGGAGAGTCACTATAGGAGTGAAAGACTTTTCCATTTCATTTCTTCAGCTAGAAGTTTATTTCAGCTTCGGGCGTAAGGAATATGACCCAAGACTTGCAACAACACAGTAACATTTTCTGAGTCGCTAGGAATTGGAATGAAATAATTTGTCATCGTTGAATGAAGCTATGGCTTCACCCCTCCCGTTTCATTATGTAGCAGGCAATTTTCAAAGTGCTGCCTCAGCTCGGGTGTTTATTGTGCGGACGTGTCTGCCCACTGCAAGTCCTCCTCTCTGCCTCTCATTCTGACACACGCCGGCGTTTTCTTGGCTCTCGGTCGCAGATGCCAACAGCGTAAGAGCACGTGACTATGACAGACACAGCCACTTTCTTTGTCCCTCTTTAACATGTTCATATTTCAGAAGACGATCATATGAGCCCATTTATCGCAGCTGAAATTGTTTAAAAGATTCAAAGGTGTCGGGCAACTAAAACGTGCAGCCTAACACAACATTACAAAAGCAAGTTCAGGAGAGATCATACGCAATTTTCTGACCTGTATTATTTCTACGCTGTCATCACTTTGAGGCATTCGATATGCTGCAATTTGGTCTAAACCCAAGAACGGCATTTGAATTTTTACCATAATAAGCTTTCTCAGAGGACTTTGCATTTTCATTATTCTGTCCATGTAAGGAAGCCACAAGGATATTTTTCCTCCCCAAAAGTCCAATCTGCAGTAAATGGTTGTGAAACTCCATTATTTCCAGGTATTGCTGGCAACCTACTGCTCAGTGTTCTTGTCAGTATTGCCTGTATTTCCCTTGTTCAGTTTTAAAAGTCAAACTTGGTTTGCAAAAGTGTCTGGGTTTCTCAATGCCAGAAGTGACTAAAGACTAGAACAGGACAGAATTAGATGGTTTTATTATGCTGAAAGGCCATTAACTCACATTAAAAAGTCTGTAAAACAACAAGAGCATAAAACTAGAAATAGATGCTCCGCTTTAAATTCTATTACTCAGAAATTTCCCTAGACATTACCAACACCTTTTAAGTTCCATCTTTCTTTACTTTGTTTTGATGGTAGAGATCAGGTAAGGCTTTTAAGTTATAGGTACCTGGATTTTCATTATTCAGTAAAGTCAAAATAATCTGTAAAGAAAGGCAGCCTGAATTCTCCAACACGTATGACGTCTGTCGCAATTTAGTATTCAACAGGCAGAGGTAAAGAACACAGACATCTATTTTCAGTTGCCCAGGAAAACAATACGCATTAGGGTATATGGTCAAGAAAGCTGGAAGATGTGAAAAATAATCTGGATTATTCAAATCTTTCACCAGTCATGATGGTCCAACAGTTATAATGGAAAACTCCCCAAGTAAAGGTTATCTGCAGGCTCCCGCTGTGATCTCAGCCATACACGGCAGCAGCTTCAGAGAAAGCAAGGGAAATATTCCAAATTTACTTTGGCAGGACGCAGATCAGAATCTGACCACATGCAAACAAAATGCAAACAATGCTACAGGCTATAAGAACAATCTTCAGGAGATGGGGTGTAAAAACAATGAAGATTTCTGATTCCGATGCCCTTCGGTGACTGAAAAGTTTCCAGCCCTATCACTCCCTCTCTCCAAAATATCTTGGGCTTCATTCCGTGTTCCTGAGGCATTCCTGACAGACAGCTCTAAAAATGTATCTAAGAAACTCACAACTGCCTGAGCTGCTTCTTGCATCCAGTTTGGGAAAGCCATACCGTACGGAGCGATGGCTGAGGCCTGCTTTCTGGGAAGAGGAAATCAACCATACACGATGTCAACCAAGTTCATTCCTAAATGCAAACCACATTGGGCTGTCGAGCACGGTAATAAAAACCTGCTGACCTAGTTTCCTGCAGAACAAAATCTTCTGTCTTACCTCCTCCTGTGCCAAACCTAAATCAGATCTCCTTCTTTGGAAAGAAATTAACCCTTTGACTAGCAGGAAAAACTCTAATAATGATCCTTAATACTTATACAGCATCTCACACCATGACAATAGCACGTAAACAGTCATTGGACCATCCCCACATCTCTGCAAAAAGGCGGGATTCTTAAAGGATGAAAGTAAAACACAGAGGACAGAGACTTTAGCAGGGTTCAGCATAGAACTTAAAATTTCTCTTCAAAAGGATTTTGCTTGGTAACCCTTTTACATTTGCTCTATGCAAATACAAAATCTTCATTCATGATGTGGCAAAAAAAATAACAGCACAGCTCAGCTTTTTGAAAAATTGCATCAAACTGCTCTAGAAGGGACTATTGTTCTTCCCAAATTTTGCAATGTCAACTTGCAAGTCCATTTCTGGTAGATGAGAACTGCCCGTGTTTGCTCCAAGTGCTTGGTGAAAGCGTTCCCTTTTAATGGCTTCGCTTCCTCGCTGATGCAACGCTTCATTTGAAGGGATGCCTGGGGGAACTTCAGAACAGACACAGAATGCAAAAAGTAACAGGGCATGTCACAACACACTCAGCCAAGAAAATACAAATGGGAATTCTCTTGCTGTAGGATGATTCAAAAGGCAGCCCTAGATCATGCTGCTGCAGGGCAGCACCCCACTGCAGTGGGGGAGCATCTGGGGAGCCTCAGATTCTAGACTGCTGAGAACACCCTGGCTGGTTCACACTGACACTGTCAACTGGGGGAGCTTCCAATCATCTGCCAAGCAGGGTTTTATTAATGGAAAGAGTGGAGCTAGCAAATGCTGTGCCTGACTGCTATGCAGCTTTACCAGCAGCCTGTTACAAAGAGGTGGCCAATCTGCAAGTGAGCCTGCTAACGGAGCTCCGTACTGCGGCCAGAGCTTTCGCCATCGGTATAAAAAAGATGACCCTGCAATAAATATGGTCTCACCATGCACCGCTCCCCTTAGGGGCCGAGAGAGCTTTGCCTACATCCAGACAGTACCCCTGGACCTGACACCTCTCCATCACCACAGGCTCCACTGGTACGTCTCACAAGGTGCGACAGATACAAATTCCTGACAAGCAAGCAAATAGAAGCCTCTGTATTGCAAAGTTCGAGAGCCTCTTCTACACAAAGCAGCCTAATTTACCAACACACCATTGGAGAAGGGACTGAAGCAGGAAAGCGATAACTAACAGGCATGCTAGTGGTACCACCTCACCTGTCTGTCACTTTGCCAATCTGCAGGGAAGCTGCTAAGAGTACAGGCTTACAGAGCAAAGGCAGCACTTAATGGAGTGTACCCTTCAGGGGGTTTGAAAGCGAAGAACAAAGAAGCTGGATTAACTAGCACTGCAAAGCCTGTCGTAACTGTGTTGATTCTCGGGATGCTGCAGCTTCACAGGTAAACGCCATAAAAGCTTCTGCTCCAGCTTTGAAACTAGGAAGACAAAAATCCGAGTTCTCACAGACTTATTACTAACCTTGGTCAGGGTTAGGAATGTGATGATGGAAAAAGAGCATCTTATTCATCATATCTGGTCCCTGAGGGGTTCTGAGTTGTATATGCTTATTTTATTGACACAAAACAAATCTTAAGTTCTATTGTCTTGCAGAGGAAAAGCAGGCTGAATTCAATTCTGGCTCACACATCATCTGCAGTTCTAGCCAAATCCCAGCCACACAACTTTTATTACTGGGAGGATGTCAGAGGCAAAAGGCCCAGCTGGATATTCAGATCCCAGACTGAGTTTTGCTGTGCTGGCAGTGAGACAAACCAGCTTTTGATTTGTATGTAAACAAAGCCAATCTGAACTGGAAGGTCACTAAGAGAAAACACATTTTACACAACAGCCATTGTACAGTTGCTTTTCCAACTTTCCCTATACACCAACATTTTTTTAACAAAAACTTTGTCTTCTCATGTCGACTGTTTCAATGACAGTTTCTGGTCCTACTGAAGCCAAAATGACCAACTCCGATGATTTTGATGGGACCAGAACATGGCTCGAGGGAAATAAAGACATCCAAGATTTATAGCTCTAGTTCTGCCACTTTTGTGGAAGAACTGGATTGATGTAGACCCAAAACATATGTTGTATAAAAACACAGAATTTGTGCGTCTGCTACATCCTCACAAAAATTCCACTGAGTAACTTCACAGTGTCTGCAGTCTAAACATTGTCAGTCCTATAAAAAAAAAAATTAAGTACTTCAATCAACATGAAAGTAAGCAAGCTCCTTTTACTACTCAGGAGTGATATCCACAAAGCAATTTTTCTTTTCCTATCCTAACACTGCTTTCCTCTATAAAAGAGCCAGAGAAGTCCCCTGTGAGTGCCCTATAGGGGCTACCTAGTACAACTAGGATCCTGACCTTCAGGAAAACTAGGAATTGATGTAACTGTCCTTCACTAGACTGAATCCCAAAGGGGAGTTTGATCAAGAGAGACTGCAAATCCCCTTCCTCTATCTTCCAGCACAGTAATTACCTGACATGCAGAAAATACAAGCCCATTGCAGATGCAATTGGATGATGTTTCCAAACCACGTCATAGCCTCAGATCTTACAGCTTTATTTTCACGGAGGCACTCAAGATTTTGTACTGTAGCTACAATTAAAATAAGATTATGAGAACACACAAAGAAACCACACAGTTCTTGTGAACAAGGCGTTAACGCCCAATCCATTATTGTGAGAAGGCTTTTAAGAGTGTTCCCAGTAGAAATAGGAATATATTTTCCCTGAGTAAGCTGGGAGGAATGCAGAGATTCAAAAGCTTAAGCTGAATCCCTGCTAGATATTTTTTTTCCCCCCTGTTTGTTCCTCCTCTTTGATTAACTTACTCTGACTATGTGATAGAACTCTTATTCTTTAAGGAAAGAAGTTGACCGCTCTTTCTTCTCGGATAAAAGTCCCCAGTCTGCTTATAATGAACAGCAAGGCCTTTGCAGCTGCAGGTTAAACAGTGGCCAACAGAGATGGTGCGGGGCTGTCAAAGCAGGGAACCTTCTGGGGGCAAAGGGGAAAGGCCTGTCATTCTCCATCAGTTCCTCAGGGTGTCTGTTGGCAAAACACGCTGTATTGTTCCTCTGCGTAACTGGCAAAATAAATAGGCTGTTATCATTTGTCATGTTTAAAGGGAGACTCTTGGGTATAGCAGTTGAAAATAGATTTAATCTAATGACTGTATCTTTCTATAGCTTACTAGAAGAAAGTCCACTCAAAATATTTTAATATGAAACCTTTAATTCTATGCTGGAAGCCAGCAAACTCAAAGACACTGCCTCCTGTACGGACACGAGTGCTCCCGTTACACAATCGCTCCACTCAGCGTTATCTGCGTTACCAGGAGACGGCAAAGCTGGGACATGAACCATCCACAAATTCAGGATGGGTCACTGAAGATTTCTTCGCTCCAAAAAAGACGCCCGTCTTTAACATACGGAAGAGACTTTTAAAAGCCACGAAAGACTAGTAAAAGGCATTTCTGAAGGTGTGAACTAAGAAAGAACAAAAAAGCTCCGATTTCCAGTGGATTTTTCTGTTCCAGTGCATTTCCCTGTCTTCACCCCTAGCCAGTTTCCCAGACTCCTGAAACCCACCTATTATGCACAGCCTTATTTATTTTCCTACTATCAGCTTACCAGTGCTGATGGTTTTTAAGTTGAATCAAACTTGCATCAGAGGACAGCTGAGATCCCCACTCTCATCTTTCATGTTTTGAGAGCAGTATTTCATCGTTTCTATTCTGCTAAAATAATCTTGGGTGTTAAAAGTATAAATCTCAATGCTTAGTATTTTGATTTGATTTCCATAAAGACATTTTGTCCTTTAGGAGTGCTCCTTCACTTCCCCCTGCATTTATTCAGAGCCCTTGGCTTCTCTGGCCAGACTCTCGCTCTTAATCAAACCCTGCTGTGACTTCACTGACGGGCTTTGACAGGTCTCTGTTGACATCTGAAGGAGAATCCTTGAATGTTTTGAAAAGGACCTCTGCTCCGCAGAGGTAATCTGGGGGACATGCCCCTTTAGCACTGAAAGGATCATTTTCCCTTTCACCACAGACCCTTCCTCCTTTTTGTACAGCAAGGAAGTTAATTATGCTAGAAAGCTGAGAAATGACCTGGTTCACAGAAGCCCCAGGGGAAAAAAAGGGCAGATTTCCTTATTGAGAAAAAAATCTAACTTAGGACAAAATAGCTCAACCTAACTTATTGCAGTGCAAGCCTTTGTTTCAGAAAGCAGCTTTCCTGGAGGGCAGAGAGACATCTCAATCCCCAAAAGAATTTCCTCTTAAATTACTGCACAGAGCAACACTTATAAAAGCACAAGCCAGAAGGCAGACTTTGATATAATCTTTTTTATAAAGTGCTCTGATGTCCTAAAATATCAGCATGAGCTGCCATGTGGTAAGCATTTTGGAAAAATTAGCTGTTTAGAAATGTAAATAAAAAAATAGGTAGCCAAATATTTTACTGTCTTCTCAGAAAGAAAACAATTTAAATGTCAAGATTATGCTAAACAGAAGTGAAATTTGGCTACAGTGATCACGTAAACACCAAGAACTTCTCCTGACTGGCAAAGGTTTTGTGCCTTCTTGTAATGACAAAGCGCGTTAGTATTCTGGAGGGTTATTAGTCTGACTCAAAAGATGTAGGTTGATTTCCCTGCAATACACACTGAATGTGTGACTAATTCACATCTAAGATTTTCTGGTCCCGCAGACACCATTCTTCGCGAAAGAAAATTCAGCCAAAAAATAATGACTTTCACAGCACTGCTGGGCTAAGTAAGATGGAGAGAATCCCATCACTCACTACCGAAATGCGCAACGGAAGAGACTTAAAGCGTGGCAGCAATTTTCATCAGAGCATAGATCTGCTTTTTACAATTAGCAATAAAATAAAATTATATATCAAACTATAATACCACAAGGAACTTCGGAAGATAAAATGTAACTAATTACCACAATTATTTCAGCAAAATTAAAACTATTAAATACTGATCCCAGAATATGAAATAGGAGAACAGGGAAAGAAGAAACATTAGGGAATAATATCACCTTTCTGATTAGAAACACGGCGAGATATGTATTTTTAAATCCCATTTGACGAGACGACACAGGTCTGCAAATGAGTGAGTTGGAAACTGGTGTGAAATCACTGGCAGCTTTGCCACCAGGGTTTTATCTCTCAACTTCTGCCAGTGCTCTCTAGTTTTCAGGCAAGCTTTCCGACAAGCTTTCTTAATTACAGCATGTACTCTCACCACACAGCTCACATCTCCAGCTTTCAGGCACTCAGCATCCTGCACTCAAATCAATAAAGCCATCAATGAACTATCTCAGTACAGTAAAACTGAATTGGACCAATGGGTTATATATTTCTTAGCTCTCTGTATGTATGTTTCTAAATTCTCATAAAAAGACTTACATTTCCAGTTACACATTTCATTCTCTGAAGTCTGAGTGGTTTTTTAGTTTTCTGATCATCACAATCAGACACACACACACTATTTACTTAAGGATATATTTTTCCCATGACCTTACAGGCTCACTTCTCTGACATGGGGAGCTCGTTGAAGGAAGTTCATTAGAAGTTAAACACGAGGAAGTGCAAAAAAGTCTTATTTACCTTGCAGGGGGAAAAACCAAGCCCAACATCAAAGAATTATTATATGGGAAAAAAATAGAGTTTGAGTCTCTCTGCAGCCTCATGAAAAACTTGCCGATAGCCTGGGATTCTGCACAGGCAGATGTCCTCTCCCCTGCGCATTGTCTAATGAGAGCCCTTTTGGACTTCAGTGAAATAGTAAAAAAAGCAAATGGAGTGCAATTTCCATGGAAACTTGGAAACAGATGTAACATTATTTGCAATAAGCCTTTGTACTGTCAATGGAAAGTTTTCTAGTTTACACAAATCTCTGCTATTATTTTCTTTGCAGTGCAAACTTAGGCCAAATATCTTCTGTCATGTTCATGATGCAAATAGTTTTACTTTCTGTCCAGTACAACTGTGGATAAAAGCTTCAGAAGCTGCAGTAAACGTCTGATAGTTATCCTTCCATGAACTCCAAACAGGTACTAGAGTAATTTGGGATTCCTTTTTGCTTGTTTTCTTCAGAAAGAAAAAAAGCTTAGAAAACATCTCCTGTTTACAGGTAATGTTACAGACTAATAGACAGCCAGAGCATTGGCAGATTTGCTCAGTTTAACTAACAATAGGAGATCAATAAGACACCAACTCCTGGTTTGCCATATACCATGAGAGAGAGCTTTCTAGCTCAGGAGCAGATATTCACAGACTGAGCAACGCAAGTCCTAGTTCTGAGCTGGGCTGCTCAAGTATTAAGCCCAATGTGAGAATGGTAACAGAAGTGGACTGTAAAACTTTTCCCCATGAAAAGCAGATGTTCAGTTGTCGTGTTGGAGCAATGATAATTACACACCAGCTCAAGGGACACCTCTGCAAATCTGGTGCCTGATCTATACTGTTCACAAGTAGGAAATGCTCAGTGTGCTGATCTAAAGTAGGCTCCACAGGCTGTCTGCAGGCCCATGGGCTTGCCTATGATATAACCGGGTGCTGCGGGGTCACGCATGTCCCTTTCCACTTCTGGTCACAGCCTCTACTGCAAAGAACTTTTCCGCAGGGGATTCACGTGGATCTGAAATCTGTAGGGCTGAAATGTGGTACAGTTTGGGACCATACTCACGCAGATGATTTTAGTTGTCTGTAACTGAGGGAACAAACACAGTGACAACATCAAACATCTGCTGAAGAATCAACACAAGGCAGTTATCTGATAGAGACCGAATTGGTCCTGTCCTAGTAATCCTGGCTATGCTTGAGAGAGTCATTGTTTAAGGCAAGGGACTGCTTAATAAGGATTTAACAGAGATTTCATCATAGGCTGAGTGAAGCTTTCTCTTTAGAAGTTCACAGGCAATTCAAAATATCATGTTGATTTTATACCTGCCCGGCCAAGTGAGATTACAGAGCAAGTCAATCACCTTGCTTCTCAGATGGATTTCCCCTTTTACATCTTGAAAATTCTACTCACTCATTTGTAGATCATGCAAAGAAAGAGGAAGCAGCATGACTCAGCTCCACACTACAATGGTTGGAGCAGATCCAGAGCTAGCAATCCTTTGGGCTTTCCTTACCAAAACGCAAGTCTGCAGCTCGGATAATGTAAAGCATCCAGCGTTTGTGTAAGAAATGGTAGATGGGCAGCATGCCAGCTGCAGTCCTTCAGCAATATGTCAGTTCTTTACATTGACGGAAAATTATCTTCTGAGGAGTTAGAAAGGGAACAAAAAAAAGCCAGAGGGCTCTGATCTTAAACAGTGCCTATGGAAGACAAAATGCTAAAAAGGAACAGCCTTCTGAGCTGTATTCTGTCGACTGGAAGTCACACAAAAATCTAGCAACAGATATTCATCTCTGAGTTTCACATCCTGCCATAGTGGCAAATATTTTTATATAATCTGTATAGAAGGCTTAACAGAGGCATAGGAAAGCTACTGATCTTAGGGGATCCAGGAACTTTGAGTAA
The DNA here is from genome assembly GCA_013396935.1 of Baryphthengus martii. Lineage (NCBI taxonomy): Eukaryota > Metazoa > Chordata > Aves > Coraciiformes > Momotidae > Baryphthengus > Baryphthengus martii. Next base: position 383,051 of record VWZK01010035.1, on the reverse strand, counting down.
GTTTCAAGAACCCCAAGTCCCAGCGCTTTGTCTAAACCACTGGAAAATAGTACTCTAAAAATTAGCTACTCTAAAAATCCATTGTCATCTGGAAATTATTCCTGATCCTCTACCATTTTGCTAACACCTGATCCACAGATGTTTTTTCATAAAGAGCATCCACACGGTGAGTTATTGCAGGGTAAATAACGCACTGCAAACACACTTAACTTCACTGTGTAAACAAACTCTGAGCAAAATTCAGCAAGAGCTTTGCTTCAGTTCCCTCCCTGAAAGCACAACAAAGTTTGATGATGTGATATTATCTCACAGTAATCTAATCTCAGAGGTAAAGAGCTCAAATCTAAACCTGTTTCTTAGAACGTTGTCCATCCTAGTCCATGCCCAGAAGCTCTGGGTGATGGGATGGATCTGTCTTTTCAGGCACCACATTCACTGGGGGAACCACGTCTCAGTCATTCCTCACGTAAATATGTAATACTAGTAACGAAAGTAATAAAGAGGCACAATCCAAGCTGTTTCTCTGCAATGGTTTTCACCTTCCTAACAGAGAAAACCAAAGTATTACGTGTAAAAAACAGTCCCTGGACTGTGTACACGGGGGGAAGGAAACTTGCATCACGCACTAACCAACCTCACATTGCGTTAGAGGACGAAAGGCCAGTAGGCTTCTGGGCTCCGAGTTCGTTTCAAAAGATGGCTCACTGAGCAGACTTTATGCTTAGCAAAGCTTAGCAGCTTTTTTTCCTTTTCCCTCCCCAAAATGTTTTGGGCATTGTCATATGATTGCACGACAAAACTTGAAGTTATCCAAAACCAGTTCATGAGAAGTGAACGGAAACATCTCTTTTCATTCCAAAGGAAAAACAACTCCTATGCTGTTTTCGTAAGAGAGCTGAAAACTTGGAGAGAAACCTAAAGCTAAAAAAAGCAAAGAACTCAAGAAGATTCATGTTCTGGACTGTGGTTTCTGTTGCCTTAGCTCAAGGGAAAATATGTTCATGGGAAAAGGGCCTGCCTGGGGCCAGCTTTTTTAAACTCTGACTTTTCCAGTTGGCGTGGCTTTAAATCAATATGTTACTATTAAAGTTACTTCTTCATGGACAAAAATATTCTTCATAGATTATACGATAGATGCTTACAATTGAAACAACCCCTTGTACGGTGTTTCCTAACAATCAGTGTCTAGTTCAGCTCCTATCAACCCTGGATAGACAGTCATCAGGCAACTTAAGAGGCCTTTACAATGTCAGTTCTGACTTTCACTGATTCAAAGTGTTAAATCGCCTTCCAAGAAGAGAGTTCCTGAATTAATCCCAAAATAAAGAGGTGTCAGCTTTGAATCTGCACACAACTAAAGAGAACAACATCACATCGTAGAAAAACAGATTTCCTGCACTGCTTAGTTTGAAAGAATCTTACTGTCATGTTGTTGCGGACCGTCTTTAATACTGCAATTCCCTTTTGTCTTTAGCCAGGACTAAACCAGACTATAAATAGAACAGAATTCCACACTAACCCTGTAAATACTCACAGCCAAACGAGCCACAGGCAATTCAGAGAACCAGAGCTTGTCTGTGTAACACTGCAACAAGTGCAACAAACCGTGATCACCCTTCCCAAACACATCGTGCCAGCCACCACCAAGTGTAGTTATCATTATTCTAAATGCCGTATCAAAAGAGCTTGACCTTGGGATTATCATCCCCATTTACACACTTGAGCTGTCTTCTTTGTGAATTAGATTTATGTTAAGAGCTAACAAAGATAGCTAATACAGGCTTTTTAAAGATTCTTCAAGACTTTTTAGAATGATACAGTAAGCTTGCACTGAACTTCAAAGTGAACTTCATTCATCTCCTATTTAAAAGAGCAATGAAATTATAGTGTAAATGAAAACCAGTTACCTGTGATCAATGACTGTTACGTCGGAAGCAGGAATCCCCAGAAGAAAACAGCTCTGTTCCAGCTCTTTCTTACGAACCTCTCCTTGATTGTAATAATTTCCTGAAAATAGCAAACACAGCATCGCTGTCTAACTTTGTTTAGGATGCTGTTTTGCTAACTACACGGCCCAGCAAAAAGGCCGCAGCCATCAGCAGAAAACATACAGAGAAACTCACACAGGTTTTATTATCAATTTCTACTGACCCCCAAAACCAATATAGTCCAGCCAACCATGGGGGTACAAAGGAAGCAATAAACCCACTCACTGCGGGTGATGCAACAGAAGAAAAGGCAAATTGAGCCAAAAATAGGACAACATAAGGAGATATCAACCATGTCCCGTATCCCACCATAGCCAGGCACGCATCAACCAGACAACTACCAGAAAGATACATCACCCAATCCATTACCCTCATTGTCCTTGACTCTTTCATGGACTCCACAAAACTCCTTCTCACCAACCCCTCCAGCAGCAGCTCCTCAAGAAGGAGCTCTATTGGTCTTTTATCTCCACCCTCTAATCCCCACCTAACTGGCAGCTGTTTCCCATTTCTACTTTAGTTCTCAGCCTTTCAGGGTGTGCTTGGCCTGGCCTCCCCTCCTGGATGGCCCTCTTACAACACAGGGGGCCCATCCCTTATACCAAGGTCTGGTATGACACGTGTCCCCACCACTCAACGCCTACTGGGTGGCAGCCAGAAGCGGAGCCAAGAGATCTTCTTGGCGGCAACCACAGAGGCCAACCCAGTCTTGCCCTTGATTCCAACAGGAGGCACCTGGGCAGCCTTAGCCCCTTTTACCTGGTTGTGAAATTCAGCCAGGTGTCAAGTTCACTTCAGGGGTCGGGGTTCAGACCCCAGCACTTCAGATACCCAAGAAAGAACTTCTCTTTTCTTTCGCAAAGCAACAAGTGTCAGCATCACACATTAAATAAAAGGGCATCACTTGAGGAGCAGATACGTCGCAAGGGACAAACTCCACGGCTTTTACCTGAGTGACACCCAGCTGAGATCCAGGTAAAATGCTGAGGCAAAGATCCGCCCACCTTGACCACATTCCTCACATTTATTTGCTGAGTGTGGTTTGAGGCCATTCACGACCTTCTTTGGCAAAGACATCAGAAATGACCACGTCTAATTAGACCAGTGGTCCAAACAGTCCAGTATCCTCAGACTAAGACTGGCCAAAGTTAGAGGAAACCTTCCAAACAACAATTCTGGGATAACCTGCTTGGGAAACTGGTTCCAACAACCTGGTTGATTAGCAAATGCCTTAGTCCTTGAAATATCACAATTTTTAGGTCTTCTGAGTCTTTTGTTTGGGCTTTTGGTTTTATTTTGATAGGTACCCAATCTACTTCTGACCATGGTTACATTTTTTTCAGGATTTAATATTTATTTTGGTGAATCTCCACATGCTTTGTGGCGGGGGGAAAAAAGAGTCTTCTAATATGTCTATACACGGACTAATTGCTTACACATTGTCTGAATGGAAGTCACCATTATCCCACAAAACAACTGGGCAAGATCTTTTCATAAACACTGGAGAAAACTGCCTTTGCAGTAAGGTAACTAAAAGTTGTTACCGCTGACAAATCTCCAGGTGGTCTCTGTGAAAGAGGTCAGCGGGATCTTAGTCCACTTTTTCAAAAACACGAGCACACAACAAATGGGTAATAATTAATCTGTTTAGGAAGGGCCAAGGAATGACTCCTCCTTCACTATGAGACACGCTGCCATGAACTCCCTGCTGTCCTCTTAGCAGCAGAGGCCTACAGAGCCAAGCTGAACAGCAAATCCAAAGTACTTGGAAAGGAATTGTTGAGATAACACACGGAAAGCGTGTCCCACGGTGCATTTCCTAAGGCATTAAAGTTTCTGGCATAATCTGGGTCACTTTTCCTGAGCAGTAGTTGTCATATAAGACTAGGACATGCAATAGAATACAGTGACTGAATTAAAAGGATTTGAAGAAATGAGGAATTCCATCATAACAATCTCTGTTTTAAGACAAAGATTTTTCAGAAGTCTGCCTCATTCACAGAGGAAATTCAGGCAGAAAGTAATATGCCAAGATTGCAAAAAAATTACAGAACCAAAACAAGATAGGAAACCTAATTTATATAAGGCATTTGGGAAAAGTTATAACAGAATGAGACCAACTGCTTGCAGGGAAACTGAATTGATTATCTCAAAACATTGCCTCTCTCTTCACTGAGTATTTTTCTTCTCCTCTTGCCTGGATTATTTCCTTATTTCTTCCTGGCATCAGCCATGTAAAGTCCATGCCAGAGCTGTGATGGCCCCTGCCAGAATGCTGCCCTGTGCAGGGCAGTACTTGCAACCCAATTTTAACTTTGAGGCAATAAAATGAAAAAAAAAAAATAAAAATACAGCTGAGTATTAATGTATGATTCAAGTCTGTAGTCAGCTGTCTTGAATTACACTGGACCTTTCACTGTCATGGGTGTGAGTCATCTCAATCTCGCATTTCTCTCGAGCTCTGTTGCAATCTGAGCCCTCACTAGCCAGCTTTGTAAAATTTTCAAAGAAAGAAAGAGTAAGTAGAATAAACCCCCTCTTCTTGCAGACTGAGAGTGACTGGGTTTAGGAGGCTCTGACAATGACTGCCTGTGGGTTTGCTGAGGAACAGGTCACTTGGTAGCCTGCAGCTTAGACTGCAAGTTCCAGCTTCAACAAAACTGAATTGAAGCATGCAACTTCACCAGCTAGATTACAGGAGTACAGCAGGACTTTAATTTTAGCCTTTAAATTTCGGACTTTAATTCTTTGCAAGGCTGTTCTGGACACTAGTGTTTTAAGATAACGTTATCTTCTGTTCCAATGCAGTGTAACAGCTGACTGGACGTGTCCTTTTATCCAAACAGCACCGCTGTTCTCAAAATACCTAACTTCTACTGAACTCAGAGGAACAGATTCATGTTCCACAGCTTGAGACATGTGTCAGGACGTCAGGAATATGCAAATGCTAACAAGAGAAAAAAAAAAAAAGGGAAGCTATTGAGATCAAAACCAGCTGAATAGCTGATGCTGCTGGACCTCATCCACGGAGCACTCACAGTAGAGACAGCTACTACAGAGAGCAAAGCACATTTATAGCGTGTTTTTATTACAATCTAATAGTATTCATTGTGTAAAAGTCTGATTTTCTTTCCCAATGCTGTAATTCTAATTCCTTTCTAAAGTCATTTTGACTGACATCTGAAAACTGCAAGTATAACAGTTTGTAAGTAATGATTTTGTCTCAGTGTTACAATTTAGAGTCTTTGATCGACTCACTTGTCATCATCAATCACACGAACAATGAGAGGATGAACCATCTGAATTGCCCAAAAGACTAATAAGAGGCACAGAAAACTCTGCTGCTCAGTGAATCTACTCTCCTAGATGGGCTGCTAGCTCCATCACCAAGACATGGAAGAGAGTAGAGAGAAGGGAGCGTCAAACACAATTAATGTTTCGTGTCACTCAGTCAAGTGTGAAGAAAAAAGAAAATTTAACAACATAAACAGAAAACAACACTTCTTTGGAAAGTTCTCTATTAGCAGCAGTGCATTTGTCCCCAAAAGGGAAATGGCAGAGTTGCACTTCAGTAATCTCTCCGTAGCTGTGAAAAAGACAAAAGGGATCCACAAACCTTTGTCCCTCAGCAAAGCCAAGTGAAAGCTCGGCACTAAACCTCGAATGGGAGGTGCCGAGCGATCAGCGAAGCCATCACACCACTGGACTTCAACAATAGCTTAATCCTCATCTTCTCACCTAGATGGTCTGTTATGACAGAAAGCTTTGAAAACAACAGAAAAGTTGGCAGTGAACTCGCTGGAGCTTTCAAAGCCACAGCGGGTCCGTTTCCCAAATGTAAGCAGCTATCAGTGCAAGATGTAAATGTTTGTAGCCTAAGATACTCCTCTCAACAAACATAAAAAGTATCTTTAGTGTTCAGCACAGGCTCAGGATGGTCTGAAAGATCAATTAATTTGAGGTTCTTACGCACAATAAGCTGAACAATGTAATAACTGGTTTGGGATCAGTTTTGCAGAAAAAAATAAAATGGAGTTTTAGTAGATCACGAGAGGAATTCAAGAGAAGAGTGTCATGTGCTGTGAAAAATTCTTGACCCGGACAAAGTGGAGCCCACAGTGGAGCCTGTGGGAATCTTTTCATTCTATCTGGCCCCAGAAAGGCCTCAGTGGGAGTACTGCTTCCAGTTTTTGATCACTGCACCTCAAAAAAAGATGTGAACCAACTGGAAGAGTCCAAAGGAGAGCGATGAGAATGATCAGAGGTTTAGAAAACACGATCTATGAGAAAAGATTGTAAGAAAAAGGGTTGTTTAGTCTGGAGAAGATAAGACAGAAGATGCAGATAAGAGTCTTAAAATATGTAAAAGGCTGCCACAAAGGGATACTTTGATTTCCACATTCATGGAAAAATAAATGAACGAGCTTAAATTGCACCAATGTTTCAGAAAAAAGTGATTTGGAAAAAATCTAGTGGAGGACTGACACAGACCACACAGGCCGAAGAACCTCCCTGGAGGTTCTGAAGAACAAATTAGACGTTTGTCTGCAGCAAATGAAGACACATTTATGCTGCCTTTGGGACCACTGACGGACAACGTGACCTCGGGTCCCCTTCAGGCCTATTTTTCCATGATGGGGCTTCTTACGCAACTGTTATTTTTAGATGCCCTACAGCAAACGTGTCATTATGACATTAAAACTGGGTCACCCAAGTGATCATCTCTACATGATGACAGGATAACAAGGAGATGCCAAGAGGCTGTGCTGAACAGCGTCTTTTTACAGCTTACTGATGCTTCCACACAGTCTGCAAGTAGAGGAGACCGGATTGTGAAACCTCTGCGCAAGGCTCCGACCTCATGGGAGATTTTGCTCCTGATCGTGGCTGAAAGGAACATTTTGGGCAAAGCTGCCCATGCGTGGGGTGTTAGAGAGGTGCGCTGTGATCAAACCGCAGGTGGACGCCACGGCACCTCCTGTTTGAGGGGTTTGACAGCAGTGTCACGTTGTCGAGGCAGCACTGGTCTGGGGGGCCCTGAGGTTCAAGATCGAGACAATTTAACGGCCAGACTCGATGATCTTAAAGGTCTTTTCCAACCTACACGATTCTATGATTCCGCACAGCAATGGCATCGTGTGTAGCATCACGGTGACATCACACATGACATCACTGCAGAGTGACGTCACCCCACGTTACGGCCACTTGCTGATGTGAAGCACTGACACGTCATCACAGCGCAAGGCCACACACCGGAAGGCATCATGGCAGCCTGCCCATGACGTCACGNAAACGTGCCCCGGCTCCGCTTCTGCAGGGCTGCCCCGGAGGAGGGGCACACCGGGAGGCCTCCCGCCGCCCTGCCCTCGCCACGCCTGGCAGGTTCCCAGCCACGGAGCGAGGCCCCGCGGGCGGGGTTTCGATGATCTTAAATGCCGTGGGGAGGCCGCTGGGGAGAGCCCGTCGGGGAGAGCCCGTCGTTGCCCTGCGAGGCACCGGCTGACCCCGCCAGTACGTGAAGAAATAATAACTAAAAGTGACAAAAGTTGAAGTTTTCAGCGCGTGGTACCTGTTATCCCTGCGCTGTGCTGCTGTGGAGGAGACGCGGGTTAAGGGAAACCTCAAACGCAGGGCAAGAGGAGCTTGTCTTCAGAGGCTTTCTGCTATCTGCAGATCTGCTGGCTGTCCCAAGTGTGGCTGCAAGCGAGAAAAAAAACAACCAACACGTTTGGATACGTCTTGGAAGTGAAGTCAACCACTGGAGAAGGTTGTGGAGCAAAAGGAGACAGGAAGTAGTAAAATAAACATGAAAAAGGCAATCGGATACATGATGCCTTGGAAGTTCTGCTCTTCAAGACCAACAGGCAGTAGTGGAAGACGAGTCGGCAATGGTGGAGTACGTCAGTTGAGTAGGTTTAAAGAATAAAATGGCAAAAACAATTGAGAGGAATTCCGCAGCTGAAAAGCAGCTAAGACCTGACAGGATGTACGCCTGGCTGGTCTTCACAGACTTTTCTTTGGACACTTTAACGTCCAAGAGAATCGAGGCAGCCATCTGGGATTAGAGGCTGCAAATGCTGTAGCCCGGAGAAGAGTCAGGTCACCCTAAGGCAGCGCTGCAACAGAGCGGAACTCGGCTACTGTAGTAACTACTCACTTAGTACAATACATGTTTTATAAGTAATCCTGTTTGCCACAGGGTGAGCCCCTGCTTGATCATGCTGAATAAATAATTGTTTGGGCACATGCTGCAAATGTGGGAGACGACTTCTCGTTTGTAATGGAAATCATCACGAGATAGTTGAATCTGGCCTAATGGTATCTCCTATTTTTCCACAGAATAAACCTGGTAAAAGATTCATTTGTGATCTTAGCACATCTGGAATGACGTAGTTGCAGGTAAAACACCATGTGGCCTTGAGATACCTTACTGAAAAGGCAGGGAACAATTTACACACTTCACTCGAGAGGGAGGAATAAAGACACTGGAGATTGGAACTAGATGATCTTTAAGGTCCCTTCCAACCCAAACCATTTCCACGATGTTAAACCTGTCTCACATTTTTCGGAAGTCGTTCGTCGCCAGAGGCACAGGGACGGCGTCAGGGACAGCGCGGGAATCTGACGGGGCCCGGGGGGCGGGAAGGGCCCGGCAGGGGCCGGGCGCCCTTCGGGCGATGCTCCGGGCCCGGGACAGGTTCCCGCCCCCAGGCTCTGAGCATCCTGCGGCTCTAGAGGCCTCATTCATTGGTACGGCGGCGGCCCCGCCAGCTCCTCCGGTGCCCCCCGCGCTCCTCTGGCCCCACTCCGGGCCCGTTATCAGTTATTACAGATTTATATCGATTGGCCCATAATGCGGCGGGGCAGAGCGAGGCGCTGCGGGCTCTCCT
>VWZK01010035.1:300983-373940 GCA_013396935.1 Baryphthengus martii | reverse complement strand
TGCCCGGTGCCCGCGGGGATTTTTCTCCAGTTACGCTGTTTTGTGTGTGGGAAGGTCCTGGCTGAGGGGGGACCTTGAGAGATGGCCCTTGCGGGGAAGTTTTTGGAGAAATCCCAGAGCATCGATGTGCTGGGTGTTGATCTCTATCGTGTAGGTAGGAGAGGTGCAAGTTTAAAAAAAATTAATAAATTATATATAAAAAAGGGCCAGTTCTTCCAAAGCGGCCACTCGGGCGGGAGCGCCTGGGTTCCTGCCGCTGTCCTGCTTCCAGAGCTCGCGTGTTGGAGGCGAATCGCGGCCACCGCTCCAGCCCCACGCTGAGGTTGTCGCTGGTGGGGAGTTGCTGCTGATGCTGACGCTGAATTATTCATATAGGACCTGTAAACGTCCCCAGCTTCTGTCATCTCTGGGCTGCTGGAGAGCACAATGGAAGTGGCTTTTTCTAGAATTGGTCTGACTTGATGGTAAAGAACTTTGTACTTCACTGATTTTTCTGTACTTAAAAAAAAACCCCAAACCTGTGATTATCAAGTCGGTTGCAGTCGGACGAGATTCTAGATGGATGGATGTACTGTTTGTGTTAGACAGGCTCGAGGAAGTAAGATTGTCTGAACAATCTATTGTTGTCCTAAACTTGTTTCTTCTTGTTTCACAGATAGGCTCTTAGCAAGTGTATTACCTTTTCATGACTGTAAATATCGATATAACCTAAAAATAATAATAAAAAAGGGACAACTAAGTACAGTGAGAAGCATATGTCTCGTTCTGCAGACTTGTTTTTGTGGCAGCATTCTCATATTCTGCGGTATTTTAGGTACAGCGCTATAATTCTGAGCTGCTAGAGCTCAAGTAGGGATTTTTATCCTAGGCAGTATGATTTGAGGGGGAAAAAATGATGCTATTCCAAAAAAAACATTACTAAGCAGGATGGCCATGGGCGCAGTGTAAGTGCCTGGATAAGAGGATGCACAGCGTTGTGTCGCCGCGCGTCAGGAGCGTGCAGATCCGTTGCAGTTTTGCACTGGAATTTTATTCTGCAGAATGTTGTTGTTCCCGATTAACTAAACAACCTTGACATTTGGAAAGGAAGTATGTAATATTTGAAGTGTATTTCTCGTTAGCTGAAATCTAGTGTCGTCTTGTTGGGGGATGAAAGACCTTTGTGCTTATCCCAAGGATTTGAAAGTTTGGAGGAAAAAACAAGCCGACGACAGTGACCCTTTTTGCGAAAGCGTGGTTCATTTTTGTCTTGACGTCGCTTTTCTTTGTGATGTAGTGTAGGCTCCAGAGGAAAACAAAGTTCTGTTGTGCTTTACGTGCAGCATAATCTGCCCGTTTCAGCTGTTTGGTATCGGTCACTAAAATACCTCAGCTTGTTACTGAAACATGGGAGAGAGAGGCTTTTTGGAATCTTCTTTCTAAGAGTTATAACGTGCATTTCCTAACATGTGGAGAGGATGTTATTACACGTGTTTGCTTCCACAAGGCTTGCTTCTCTCTAGCTTGTTAGTTACTGTGTGGATCAATTAAAAGTAACTCTCCAGATTGAAATTACAGCACAAAATCAGAGTATGTTCACTTTTGTACATTGTGCTGCTGCTGATTTCTTTTTAATACGCTTTATTCCTACATCCACATATTTTAGTTGTTGGGTTGTTTTTTTTTTTCTGGGCATATGTGTTTTTCATTGTGATCTAGGGATCAAAGGGATTAGAAAACTCTCTCAGAAACTGTGGTAAAAGTAGAGACAGACTGTAAAGCCTCCTTTCAGTTTTCCCCTCCAGTTCCTTCCACAGTTCTTGTGATTCTCTAACTGCATCTTCTAAGTTATTTCATTTCTCAGTTGCAGTGTGAGTGAGAGATGGTCACGGGGAAGAGAAGCTGACTCTGCTTCAACTACAGTTAAATGCATTAAAGTAACTGAAAAAAAATCTTTTGTATTAGAGAAAAAAATCTTTTTTTTTTTTTTCTCTGCATTTATCTCACTTTTTCAAAGCTCTCAGCCAAAGTTTTGGTGACATATTTTATTCTTTTGTGCTTGCCTACAGAATGGTCTTAATGAAGGTTTTCTTGCATGATCAAAAAATACTATGTGGAGTTCTAGTGTGCATAACTGCTTAAATTTAAGATTTTCACCATTGTTGAAGCTGGAAGGGCTCTGTGCCTGATGCAGGTGCACTGCAACACAGTGCAGTCTTCAGAACGGACTAATAACCAGACAGTGGTTTCATAATGCAAACAAACATTTCCTGGATGCCAGTCTTGAACTCTTCAAGTCATTTATGTTCTTTAATCAAATCTGAATCAGTGTTTCAGATGACAGGCTATTAACTGAACCTGTTACCTCATCTCTCTACTGTAAATTTTCCAGATAAAAATTCCGACCCATGCAGGACTGCTGTCTGTAAATATTTACTTTATGCTATTTCTGAATTATGCAAATAGCCAGGAACGTGCTGAATAGAGCTTCCATTTTAATTTCTCTCTCCTTCAGTGATTCTCTGTCTAGTAACGATGTTTTGTGGTGTTCCCTTCCTCTTCTGTGCCAGTTCAGTGTTTAAGCACCATCTGTTAAATGACTACCACAGCCTGGGCCTACTGGGCCCTAAGTTCAGTGAGTTGGTGTGCAGACAGAAAGCTCCATCTTCCCTTGGAGCTATGTTTCCTCCCAGTATCCGAAGGGAGAGTTCTGTGTCCTTGAATAGCTTCACACACACAAACCACTCGTGTAATGTTGCCGCTCCCAGGCTGATTTGATGTGCAGTTTGTTTCTTCAGGCTTAAGGAGGATGTTGGTCTATGTGGTTTTGAAGTCAGTGACTTCACCTGCTTATGATTACAAAGGGTATTGCAAAATTAAGATACTGTATTAGTACAAAGATGCATCAGCCATCTCTGAAAAATCCTGTTGGTCGCAGCTCTCAGCGGGGAAAAAATCAGAAATGAAATTTTTATGCAGACAGATTACCTGGACAAACGGTTGAAGCAGGACTTAAAAATTCTGTGTGTGTTGAATGACAAGTCTTGGGTAAAAGTGAAAATGAAAATACATTCACAAAGACAGTAAGGGAAAGCAGACCTATAAGGTGTTGATGAGGTGAAGTATAAAAGATGCTAGAACTAATACGATGTTTCTTTTACTACCTCTTTACGTTCCCGTGTGCCTTACACCCTGCTGCAGGGGAAGTGCATTTGGCTCATTCTCTCTGTAGCCTTCCTGAAGTCAGGGAGGCACGTTTGTCCCGTTGGGACGTGAAGACACCCGCAGCAGCTTTCCCTGGCTGCAGGGCACAGGCCACTCGCTCCACGTGAAACCGCTGCTGGGCCATCACTGGTGAGGTGCCTGGGCACAACCTGGGCCGCTCTGGAAAGTGGCTGCTCTCCTAAATGGATTAAAAGACATTCATGTGTCAAGGAAGATGCCTAACAAATGTGAATATAACCCAACTAAGAAACCTACTGGTTCCTGTCCTGTTGGTCCATGTTAGAAAGTGAAGCCTGTGTAAGTTCATTAGAAGTTGAAGTGCTGTTCAGCGAACCTGCTCGGGAGATCATTGCCGTTCAGCGGTACGCTTCACATCATTAATAGGAGTTTGGGGGATTAAAAAAAAAGAAGTTTAAATCAAAAATCTGGTATATACTTAGTAATCCACTGTAGAGTTTTGTCTTCACCTCTTGTTGCTGTTTTTATGCTCTCTGAAATCCTGTGTGGGCAGAGAAAGGGTGTCTGGAAGGTGGGAATTCTCCCAATATCGTCAGTGTGTTTTCAGGGTTTGACTTTCTTGGAATATTATTCCCAAAATCTTTCTTAATAAATGTGTCACCTCTTCCATTATAGCCATTATTGGTATAGCTGCTGATCTTTCATTCAGGCCTCAGAGATCAAACTTGGACAAACCTAAAACCTTGGGAGTTCTCTTATGGTTTGGTTTTTTGTTTGTTTTTTTTTCCTCAGATATAAAGGTTTGCTCACACCATTTGTAGTTCAAGATCTCTTCCATTCTTTGCCTTTTTGTGTGGCCTAGAGGCTGTTGTGTGAATCTCAACTGGAGTTCTATTTTTATAGATTGGTGTATTCCCTGTGAAGTAGAACATCTCAAACTTCATCATCAAGGTGTTGATGATAAACTCTGTTTCCAGAAGGCCTTGGTGCATTTCCTGTGGAGTATCGGAATAGACCTAAGTGTTGCTCTTTGGTACAGTAAAAACAATTTCTTATTTTAACCTTCTTGTACTTTTAGCTAAAATCTAGACTTGATTTTATCTGAACTCAGTCAACTGAGGAGCGTGATGGGGCTGCTAAGTAATTTATCCTGAACCCCTCTTTATAGTATGTGGCTTCTCTTACAATACATTGTAGTTTGGGGAGCTCTGGGTTTAATGAGTATGGATTAGTCAAGTGCTATTTCCTTTTCCGAACCCAAGCTGCTTTAAAAAGCTACCACTACAGATATGCTTTTGATAATGAATGAATTACAAGATGGGACTGGAAACTTAAACTGTGACCATAGAATTTCTTGCGTGTTAGGTGATGTCAAAAGCAGTTTTTCCTGAGGACAGATTAACGAGGGAGAGGACCAAATACATGTGCAGTAGCTGTTTGTAAAGCACCTGTGTTTTCAGTCCAGGAGGGAGAAGCAAAAAATTGTTGTTATGAAAGAGTATTTGATGCCTAGTGTATGGTACATAGGAAGGTTGAGGTCATCATGATTATTTGTAAATCAGAGGTGAAATGGGAAGAAATAGGTGAATTTGAGTAAACCTCAGCGAGTTGTTGGACATGGATAGATGAGTGAGGATGACTTGCCTAGGAAGGTTGTCACAGTTCTCCCCACCACTGTGTACGTAGCATCTCTTGAACCTCTTGCGTGCTACAAACTGGTACGGTGGAGGATTCTTGGCTTGGTTTGTTTCGCCTTAGAGTTTTGTGGGTGAAGTTTGAATGCTGCAGTTGTTTCATATCCACTTGAATTACTCCTGTGGCAGGAATGGGGTCCTTTAAAAGGTTAATGTCTGGGCTTTGGGAACTGCTGCAGTTCTCTCAGAAAAAAACCCTCTCTCCCCTTGTGAGGAAGAGACTTTATCTGTGCAATGTTCGGACTCTGTAGGGTTTGCTTTGGACACTCAACTTTGTAGATTTGCTTTCTGGTCTTCGGCTCGTGAAAATTTTTTGTGGTGCACACTAACTGCATGCAATTTGCTGTACTGGGGAACCAGGAACAGGAATCTGCTGTCACTGGGAAAACCAAAATATGTTTTAAATGTCTTCAGGAAATAAGATGCCTACTTTTCTATCAGATACTGTGAAATCCAGAAAACCTTGTAAGGTTTGTACCCTTTTTCGGTCTACATTATTGCTCAGTGGTTCTTTTAGTCAAGAAAATGTCTACATCCTTGATTTCTAATTCTGAAGGGAGGACTTCCTCCTGCCTGTGTTGGCGACTTTTGGTGTTATTGTGACCCTCCTTGGCAGAAGAGAGCTGGGTAAGCTCCTTCACAATCAGTAAGTGCTGTTCCTCAACGTAACTCAGAAGAGGAGGTTTCCTCCCTCAGGGATTCTCTGTACCCTGGTGTGTTAGCATGTTAACTGGTGAGCAGCTGCTGAAAATAGGTGTTCTTGTTGGAAATGTATGTGCTCAGCACCCCTCTTTTTTTTTTTTTTTTTTTCCAGTGAGGCAAGTGGGTAGTCGATTAGAAACTTCCTAAGATATGAATGTAGTCTTAGTTTTTTCCTGTTATAATCCTCGATATAATAGAGCAAAGTTGTGTTATAGCCTGAGTCTTCATATCATGTATTAGCAACTTTTCTTTATGCTCATAAATTACAGGAGAGATTAAAATAGAATTTCCTGGAGAAGAGTATCTTGTCAGCTGAATTTGATCGACCCCATTTTGGTAGAGCACAAATTCTATTTGTATTTGTAGTTACCGAGCAGGAGAGAGAGAGAAACTGTTATTTAAAGATGAAGTATAACAATGTGATCCTGCCATTTGGCAACAGTTTGGTTGTAAATTGCATTTGCAAGTGTGCAACCAATATCACCTTTTGGAATGGCAACAAAAAATCATTTTCAAGTACTCTTTTAGTACTTAATATTTAATGTTCCGAAAGCAATTACTTAAGTACTTTCAGGAGTTGATAGTCTGTTAATGGAAAATCTTTTTCTATTAAAATTTGAAGTAGAAAATCCTGGTTTAATTTTTTGGCTATCTTGATGCAGAAGGAAAAGTCTTGCTAATACAGAGTAAATGTGACATCTTCAAATGACGGTTGTAATGCTCCTTGACTTCTGTCACTTCTGGAATGGGCTAAATTAACATATACCGTGCTTTTGTGTCATATAGAACATGTCAGACACTGTATAGCATAATCGTGAGTTAGTGCTTTGGACCTTCAGAAATGAGACATTCTTGGACACTAGTGGAAATTTCAGGGGGTGAGAAAGGTCAAATTCTGATATTTGAGCTCTTCTTAGTGTCTTTTTCAAATCCCCCCTCCCTGTTGCTGTTTCTATGGCCTGATTCATAGAATGTTAATAATTAATGGCGAGAACTTAGTGTTGCTGGTAAAACAGCCTTCGAGAGGTTCACTTTTTTACTGTATTTCTGACAGGGACAGAAATAGCAATTTTTACGTGGGTAACCTTGTGAGTAGAGGGAGTGCGACTGTGTGAGATGAAGGTTCTCAGGAATTCCTGGTACATTTTCAGTGTCTGTCACAGAAGCAGAAAAGCCATTTGCACCGGCGGAATTGTCGTGGAAAATTCTGCAATTAGTTGTTCTCCACTTGGAGGAAATCTGTTCACTGTTGTTTTGGTGCTAATAGCATATGCCCATGTGCTTTGACTATGAGCTTCAGAGTATTCAGCAGCTGAGTGGGAAAAAGATGAAAGGAAGTGTGGAAGAGGTCCTGGGCGTTGAGGATGATGTCTGTGTTCTGCAAACACGGGAAAGGCAGTTTTCTGGAACGTGTTTAAGTTGCCGTTACTTAAATTGTCTTTAGTTTCAGTGTTGACCTATTAACATTGTTTGCTTGTAGCGTGCAAAGAATCTGTCATCTTTTGGGGGTATGCCCAACAGATTTCCATACCTACAAGCACACCTGTAAGCTTGGATATTGCAGCTGGAATAGACCTCCTTCTGCTCTTATTTTAAAGTGCAAAGTTATTGTCAATCTACTCAGGCATCAACCTTTTGGTAGGTTCTTGAATGAAAACTCCGTATCTTTTAGGCTTGTCCTATCTAATGAGCCTGTGGCTAATTTTCTCACATCCCACCCCATTCCACAATACTTTGCAGGATTTTGTATAGTCAGATTTAAGAGTTATAGAGCAGTTTGAACCCAAAGTTCTTTTTCTTTTCACTCAATTTTTTCAGTGTTTTTCTGAATAACTGTTCACATGACTGTGCTGATAACTGGACAAGAAGGCAGCGACTGAAGGACTAGTAACAGCTCTTGAAGTGTCTGGTGTTTTTTTCAGTTAAGAATTCTCGGCTGCTAAGTCAGCCCTAGCTCGTAACGGTACCGATAATGTTCTGAGCATTGGAATTTTAGATTGTAAGACTTAGCCTTTTACTGTGCCTGTTAGTTTGAAAAAATAGGGTGTTTGTTTTTTTGGTTTTTTTTGGAAGTTGTACCCATTAAGCTATTTTTAGAAATCTATCAGAAATGTACATTTTGATATTTTCTTCTGTAGACATGTCCTGAAGATACAAAATTGATGTTTTTGCTCGAGTGCTTGAACAGATTTATGATTATACGACAAAATAAAGCCACTACTCAGAAGATTTGTTTTGCAAATGTAGCAATGTACTCAAAGGGTTTTAAGTGTGTGCCTCTCAATTTGTAATTTTGTGGTGTTGTGTGTGAGTTGGAGCGTTATGTCTTGAAGGTACAGACGCAGGTCTGCAATTCATGAAGTCTAGTTATTGTGGTTTAATAGGCTGGTCCTTAAAATGGCCTGTTTCGATTTGTTTTTTTTCCTGAGACTGTTTCATGACCTTTTATAAATCAAATTCACAGAAATAATTATTCACAAATACTGTTAGCGCATTTTGGATAAAGCCTTTCTAACCACTGCTGAAACAATCCCTTCACTCTTGCTTTTTCTTACCAGAGTAAACTTTGAATAAATATCCCTGAATTAATTTTGTGATTCATCGTAGATTCCCTACGTAAGGCAGAGCCTTGTGTGCTCTGCCACGGGTTAGTTACATCAGAGCTCAATTTACTCAGGCTGCTGATTTAAAAACAAAATCTCCCAAGTCAGTTTAAGCCTTATATG
This sequence comes from Baryphthengus martii, assembly GCA_013396935.1. NCBI lineage: Eukaryota > Metazoa > Chordata > Aves > Coraciiformes > Momotidae > Baryphthengus > Baryphthengus martii. Next base: position 365,656 of record VWZK01010035.1, on the reverse strand, counting down.
ACTGTCATCTAATTCTTTGCACTCTTAGTTTGCTCAAAAAAAACAAGACGAGGAAAATTCCCAAAAGGATGCAAAATTTAATTAGCGAATGCTGGTTAAGTACTTCAAGATGACATGAAAACGATTCCAAATTCAAAAGCTTTAGCTTGTTTTCTGGATGTGAGGAGAAGTTGAGAGATGAATCTACCCCTGAGACTGGAGGTGGATGTCGGGGTAGGGGCCGGGGTATCCCAGCACTCAGGGCCGGGCTTCCACAAACAGCGAGGAGGTGACTCCGTCATCTGTCTGGCCTCTTGACCCCTTCCCTTCTGCCGGTGTAAACATTTGTGTGGCCCTGCGTTGAATGGTTTGGAGGAACTGGCCTGCTAAAAATAGTCACTGTTTTTAACCTGCCGTATTTTCCCAAGCAAAGAGCTGCCTTTCTCGGGCAGTGCAGCTTTTGCATGCTTAAAGTGCTGCAAGGCTTGGGTCTTATTTTTGATTCAATCATTGACTGTTTCCTGCGTAGTCTTTGATAGATTTATTTTTTTTTATTTTTTTTTTTTACCCTTTCTATGACTCATTTTCCCATGTGTCTACTGAAGGTAGTGTGTACTTCTGCTTCTTTCTGAAGCATTTTGAGTTCAAGAGCTTTTGTTCAAATTAGTATTGCCTCAAAGAAACCAAATCTGAAATTAAGCTATGGTTGTTACAACATTAAATTCTAAATTATTTATAATTTACTCAAAATTCTTACATGACACATAAGTACAGACAGTAATTTTTAAGAGGAAGACTGAATTGGATCTGTTCAGTAGTTCAAGCTGGCCAAAGAGAGAAATGTTGTCATACTTTTAGAAATAAACATTATTAAATCATTTCCTTGCCCGAGAAACAAAAATTGACACAGAGCTGAGTATCTCTTCCTGGTTCCTGAAACTGTTCCTCTTGTCACTGCTTTTTCCAGCTAGGTATCTTCAGATTCACAGTTTCTTTTTTTAGCTCTTTGCTCCTACTTCTGCAATTGATAATTTTTATTTTTTTTTTAATTTTAAAAATGATCCATTTGATACTACTGGGTTTCCCCATCCCTCCTATGTTGTAGTGCAGAGTCTGGGAATGTCAGTGGAGCGGGAGAACGCAGAATGGACTGGGTTCTGAAGTACAAAACAGGAAATGTTTCTAATTGTCAGTATTCAGCGAGACGGACAATTTGCCAGCGTGGTTGGCAGCTATATGAAAGTATTCACGACCTAACTTTATCTCTGCGAGACATTTAAGGCAGGATTCCAAAGTCTATAACAGCTCTTATAAATGTTTATATGAGAAACCTCTGAAATTTGCAGAATAACATGAAAAGGTATGAAAATACTTGTCTGAGAGATAGAGTCTTGCTGTCGTTGACTGAGCAGCGCTGGAAGCTGATTTCTTGTATTGCAGCTCGTCATGGGTGCTGAAAATGAAGATGAGCAGCCTCTGTTCTGGCAGAGAAGAGGGAACCAGTGGAAAGATCTGAAAGGCAGGGAGAGTCAGTAGTGAGGGGGTTTAGAGGAGGATTCTGATTGGGTTTGAGTAGAGCAAGATGAAATTTGTCACGATTAATGGAAGGACGGAGCAGCGAGGAAAGCCCGGATGAGGTTGTTTACAGTCTACACACAGAGTTGCAATTTTCTGCAAAAAGCCTGCTGTATTCCAGCAGAATCTGAACCTGTAGAACTTGGAGAGGTTACAGCAGGAAGCTGCCATTGCCTTCGCTGACCAACAGACTGGTGAAGAATAATCTGTGTCTGCTGGATACTTGTGAGCAGATGCTGAAGAGAGAGGCAGATGCTTTTAGATGAAAGGTCACAAGGTTGCCTGCGGAGAAATAAGAGTTGGAGTCAAGTACTTAAATCCACAGTTGCAGAATTGAGGTAGCAAGTCAGGGAGAGATGAGCAGAATATTAGGGGGAATTCTACTGGCAAATAATTGCAAAAGCTCCCCACATCCCACACCCCACATATGGCAGAATGTAAACAAGCTCGTGCTGTGGGAGACTGGGAGATAAGACAGGGTCTGCAGGGCATGCAGAGAGGTCATATTAGGTAAGTGTCTGCAACAAAAGGAGTCTTAGAGGGAGGGAATGTTGTACTTCAGTGTCATTTAATGTATTGCACTGCAGCATTGATTTGGTCTTGAAAGAAATGAGATCTTACACACAGTCTCCATCCTTAAGTTCCCTCTCCACTGTGTAATTGCCAGTACGGAGCCATGTATTTTCCTCTAGTGTTAGTGTCCTTATCTCTTCCTGCTGTTGTGTCAGTCCTATGGGGAGGAAAGAAAATTCACCCCCACCATTGATAACTTCATTTATTTATTTTTCTTTTTTTTTCTCTTTTTCTTTTTTTTTCATATTCCACCTCTTTTATTAACCGTGGGTAGAACCTCTAATGCTGTTGCCTTCATCTGTTGGCAGCTTTTCTTTGTTTCACTTTTTTCTTTTTTAATTTTTGTTAGGGTGCTACAAACATAACCATGCTTGCATTTCTCAGTAGGAAGGCCATTAGACTGTTATCATATGTATTATGTAAAACTTGTAGGTTATGTGATAGGGGGGTTAACACTGTTGGATGGATGAAGGATGTTCATGCTTGTGCGCAGTGCCTCCTCCATCCTCCCCCTCATCTTTCCAGGTCTAGCACAGAATCTGGAGAGACGGTCGGGACCTCTCCTTGCTGTCGGTCGTGAAGGTTTCTTCTATCCGTGAAGATTTCAAGGTCCTAACACAAACCTAACCATCTGCACACTGAAGTTCTTGTGAATGGCAAAATGGCCTCTCTAGCATCATACAAAGGGAGTGTGGATTCAACTTTCAGCACGTGGGTTAATGATCAACTTGTGGGTTTGGCTGACTGTTGAGTAGATAAGCAGAAGATATAGACAAAGAGAAACTAGAAAGGACCTTGAATCATACAGTAGTTGACCTATATTTGTGTGTGATTTTTCATGTGATTCCTCTCCTGATGCCCTCTGCATTTCTGGATTCTTCAGGTCTCCCTAACTGTGCGCAGCATGTCAGGGAAGAGAAGAACAGGATGAGTATTTATTGATACTCTCCCAGAATGTGGGATACTTTTCTGGCTCCCTGTGCCTCAAAATAGAACTAGAGAAGGTTTGGAAGTGGTTGATAAGGAACAGACAAGTAGACTGGGATTCTTCTGCGTAGAAAAGATAGAGGTGAAGGGATATGGTAGAAGTCTACACAATCATGTGTAACAAGCGTAAAAAAGAGTATGAAATAGATGTTTGGTCAGTTCCAATGCAAAAACTAGAGATACCAAATGAGGGTAGTGGGTCCAGAGTGAACAAAAGCTGACGGTTTCTCATGCAAAGTGCCCCTGACTGATAGAACAAGCAGTTGTGATTGCTCAGAGTTACACTAGTTCAGAAAGCAGCTGGGTGAACCAGCGGAAGAGAAAACCATTAAGAAATCTTAAACAGAAGGACTCTTGACTCAAGGAATATCTGAGCTACAGCCTGTGTCTGAAGGAGCCACTGAGAAGGCTGAAGAGTTTGTTGGGAGAGTAACTGGTACGTGCTCCCTGAATACCTGCTGCTGGCCATGGTCAGTCACGGCACGTTGGGCTAAAGGAGCTTTGGTCAGATCCAGTATTACCATCTTTATTCCAGGTGTAGCAGATGCACATTTGTATAAAATCCCGTTAGTCGTCTTCCGTATTGTCCTGCAGACTGCACGTGAAGCCGGTGAGGTAGCATCAGAGAGGGCATCAGCAATTCATCAAACTAAAATCTCTACTTTTATAAACGTAAATTGTTTGAGCCTCCTTATACCGTGGAGCTTGCAACTCTCACCCTGTGTATTAACTAAAACTGCTTCCTTTCTGCCACTGTTTCTTGAAGGAATGGAAAGCCTGTGACTCAGACCTATTAGACCATCCCATAGTTGGTAAAGATGTACTCTAATGAATGCAGGATGAATGATGAAGCATAATAAATGTTAATGGTGAAGAATTCTGTTAGAACTTGTCACTTGGATATGAATTATAGGTGCTGTAATAGATGTATAGGTGCTATAAAACACACAACTAGTCATCTGTAGTATTGCTTTGAAAAAGAGACTGTAGTTTTTCCTTTGATTTTTTTCATATCTGAAAATCAGGTTTAAGAAGTAGACCTAAATTTGTCTTGTTATACTGATAGTCCAACATGTAAAGCTTTCTTTGTTCAATGGAAAGGTGAGAGGAAAAAAAACCCAACCAGAAAGGGAATGATAAAATATGTCAGATAAACTTTAAAAACTGTTTGTAGAGCTTGCTCTGTCTGATTCTTTCCTGAGCTGATTTTGTCCATTGGCTGTTAATGGAAAATGCAGTTGAGAAGTGTAACTTTACATGTGGTGTTTGCAAAAGGCTGCAGATTAATGCCCTTTGAAATGAAGCCATCTAGGCAGGGATCAACGGTTACTTTATTTGAAGGTCTGATACGTCTGCTAGGCACTGGAGCAGGGATTGAGATCTGGCTATGGATCTGATAGAATTTTGGGTTTAATACACAGATTCCTAGGATTACGTTGTTTGAGCTATTAGAGAGAAATATCTTGTGTTTAAAAAAATCTTTATTTCCTGCTCTTTGATTAGAGCCATAATTCAGCTCCTCAAAGCACTGATGGACGCAGCGTTTAATCAATGTCTTGTGATCTTCAGGAGCCGCAACTGTGCGCGTCCTGATGGGTGCTTGGCCTTTAGGAGTGGACTTGTCTGGATTTTTTCGGTATTGGGAGTCTTCCCCAGATCCTTGTGCATTTTAGCGTGCGCTGTTGATCTGTAGCTGGAGAATATGATAGAGGCAAAGTACATCAAATGTCAACGAAGTAGGATTGTTTTAAGCTTCATAATATATTCAGATTCTGGCATCCTGTATGAGACAAACTGCACTGTCAGTTGAAACTGGGTTGGTGGTTGGTTTTTTTTTGTTACTGCCCTTTTTCCTAACTACTTCTGTAAAGCTGCTGTTAGTAGGTAATAGTGGGTTTGGACCTGACTAATACACTGTACTTTAATGAACTGTAGGTGGCATTGAGTAAAGCAGCTTTAAGATTACCTGAATCTGTAAGATACAGTTCATAGAATCCAAGAACTCTAGAAGAAATTAAAGTGAGCTTCATATTGTGGTAAAGAAATTTACAGTAAAGAGGCCCATCTCTAGCTGATTATAACCTCTTTAATGCGTATTTCAAGTGACCTACTTTTCAAATCCTCCTGATCAACCGGTAACTGGTGAAACGATGTATTCCGACAATATAATCCTCAAATCTTTGTGTAGACAATGCTGACACGTCTCATTTTCAGCTCATTTAAGACTCGTTAACGTGTTTCAGACTAGAGTAACCTGTTAAATAAATACATCAGGAAAAAGCTTTTACTGGTAATGGTTGTTTTGCTTTGGTGACTATGGCTGTAATGTATTGTGAGTACATCTGGTACTTCAGTGCTTATCAGTGATCTTTTTTCCTTTAGGCGGTTTCCTAGAAACATGATTGCTTGCTGGTCTTGATCTCACAGCTTTGTGAAGACTTCTTCTCTGATAATGTCAAGTTCAGGCTACCCTCCTAACCAAGGAGCATTCAGCACAGAACAGAGTCGTTACCCCGCTCACTCTGTCCAGTACACCTTCCCTAGCACCCGGCACCAGCAGGTAAGGAGACGCGAGGGTTACGGATTTAGCAAGAGTAGAAGTTGGGTGTTCGCTGTACCAAATGGGATTTTTTTTTTTATACTTTTTTTTCGCTTTTGCAAACAGTGGAGTTGCAGAGCAGGATGGCCTGCTGAGGAGAACTGCTGCCAGTGTTGCTTCGGTAAAGAGTTGTGGGCTGCGTTGGTTTGCCTGCCTTTTTTTGCTGAAATCACTGAATTTTGCTTCTTCAAGATCATATATATATATATATCTCTATATATCTGCTTTTTTACTTTTTTTTTTTTACCCAAAGCTGAGATTTATAATTCTATATTTTTATCACAAGGAATTAATGTAAACTTCCTGGGTTTATCGTTGGTTTCTCATCGTTTGAATACATTCACTAAGGATTGTGTTCGTAAACTTTTGTCGTAGTTTGGCTTGAATTTATTAATTATTTTATATTAGTAGTAGTTTTATTTATTAATGTTTCATCGTCATACTAAACGAGAGGGTTGGAACTAGATGATCTTGAAGGTCCCTTCCAACCAAAACTATTTTATGACTCTAAATTTGTTCAGTGTGTGACTGAGTCCACGTGCATTGATAGCAGCGATTTCTGAAATGTGTAAATAATCTGTCTACAGTTAGTATACAGTTAGCATGACTACAGCGGTGTGGGTGTAACAAATCCTTTGAGAGACTGGACTCGCGGAGCATTTGTTGATACTAAAGTTTTATGGGGAATTCATCTTCTGTTACACTCAGGAGCTTAAGAAGTGAACCCGTAGTCATCTTTCCTCCTGTGTAACGAGTATTGGAATCGATTCTCTATAAGCTAAATGCAGGGCTTGACAAAATCTGAGTGCATGGTGGGGAATGTGAATCTGAACTGTAAAAACTTGTGTCACACTGTGATTTTTTTTTTTTTTTTTTCTGAAGCAGCTGTACTAGGGCTTTTAGTTCAGCAGTATTCTAACCAGAACAGGGGGAATGGATCTCCCAAGTCTCCTACTTGGTCCTTTCTGCCAGGCATTTATTCTGCCACCCTATGGCAGTGCAGGCGGCGGAGGACGAGCTGTTGGCTTCGGCATAGCTCGGGTTTCCCTTGTTTTAATGAAATTCTCCTCCTGCTACAGACACTTTAGATGTTTTGTTCTATTTACATGTTTGCAAAAGGAAATTCAAGATTTGACGCTTTTTGGCTTGCTCCATTTTTGTTTTAGATAATTTGTAAAAGCTAAATCTTATGGATGATCACCTATTGTGTGTCTCCTAGAGCTTCTCTTTGGTTAAAGGCAGCTGCATATAATTTTTAAAGGCCAGTGGCCAAAGACCCATATATACAAATAAATTGTCTTGTACCTTACTTTGGTTATAAATTATATCAGTCAGATGATGCATCTTGTCTGACTTTTAGTCTTAATTGGTAGTATCTGGTATAAAAATGTCTTGAGGTGATAGCAGAAGGAATTGCCTCAGAGCTGCTGAAATATATTCTCATTTGCCACTTTGTAATTGGATGTGCAAAATTGATTTTAAAGGGTATTTTTTTAAAGGATATTCTGCTGCTGCCTTATTTGTGTTGTGTTAGAAGTTGTTCGTAAGTTAGGTGGAATTCATAGCATAAATATTTAGTCTCTTTAAAGTTAATTTAAAACTTAGAACTGCCATTTACAAACTTTATTTCTCGAGCTGGAATAAGGCTTTGATGATCTGGGCTTCGTCTGCATTTAACATCTTTGGAAATGATTGTTCTGTGACACCAGATGCTTTTGATCCTGTCTTGTGTACCTTTGTTCTCGTTAACATCAGAAGTGTGTTTCCTGTAGGAATTTGCAGTCCCCGATTACCGGTCGTCTCACCTGGAAGTCAGTCAGGCAACCCAGCTCTTGCAGCAGCAGCAGCAACAGCAGCAGCAGCTTCGGCGCAGGCCTTCCTTGCTTTCTGAATTTCACCCAGGCTCTGACAGGTGAGGATGCTGGTTTTGAAGTCTGTACTTTCCAGAAAGTTAGTTTTAACTTTGGAATAGAAAGGTTTTTCGAATTTCACAGATTTTGTCTAAGTACTTGACTTTATTAATAGCTGCTCTGTTGTTGTAACATCGTCGATCGCCTGCGTTTGTGTGTTGTAGCTGTTACGTATTTCTCAGTCCCTTTGGCTTAACTAATATATTTGTTTCACAGACAGGAAGGGACAGCCTGCTTTGCTTTTCCCACCCCTCTCCTAACGCTGCCGTCGGTAAACTGGGAATCCATGTACATACTGCAAACTTTTTAATGCTGCTAGGCTACAAGTGTGTAGAGTTTGTACGTTTGGAGCAGAAGCAACAGATGCAAGAGTTGCTACAGTGCGAGTATTACCAGTCATAGGTCCCAGATCAGGCTTGCTCATTCAACAGATGGTATCTGTGTGGCTGAGCAAGTAAGAAACAGCAGAGTTAGTTAGGTATTTGAGTTGTAGGAACTATAAAATACTGAAATGTGGCACAAAATAGACTTCTAGGCACAGAGAACTGGATTGGAGTGTGTGCTACTTCTGGCAAGACGCTTGACAGCTTCCTGTCATTTGTTCTAAATACCCTTTTTGTCAGTCTCATCTTCCATCCCTGCCTCTGTGTAAGTAAATGCAACTGATCTGGGTCCAGTAGGTTAATTGAGGGCAAGTATAGTGGACAGCCACAGGGAAGCACATGTTGCAATTTAATTTCAGGTTGGTAATATCTTGCTTCTCAGTAAAATGGGTTATTTCACGGGGGATGTTGGTGAATGTTCAAATGTACATGGGTATTACTGTAGGGTTCGTAGATACAAGAGAGTTTACAGAGTGTATTAAGCATTTGTTTGACTATATACCTGAAGAATATTGGGTGTATTCTGAAAATCAAAGTTCTAAATTAAAAACGTACTGGAGATCAGAATAAGATTAACTGGACTGTAGTAAATTAGCAAGAATGTGCTTCCCTTTAGGGGAGAGGTTACTATATGATTTATGCACCTTAGTTCTTTAGCATATTACTATGCTGATGTAAGTTGTAAGCAAGTGTTACTGCTTGTAACAGCCTCTTATTTTCTTGGACTCTTAGTAAGTCTATGGGCTAGGAGCAGCTTAATATGCTGGATTACTACTGGCAGTTTGTTTTGGCCATAACTGAGGTTTCTGGCTCTGAACAAATACCAGTGATGAATGTTATGTAAATACTGGTCTAGCTTAAAATCTCGTTAGAATATTCCCAGAAATAACTGGATGATAGTGAAATCTGGGGCTTGCACATTGCTTTTGTCTTATGCCACCAAAAGGCTCTGTTTTAGTGCTGAGAGTCGTAGTGGCTTTTAGAATTCTCAAAACTTCATCTTATAGAGGAATTAAAACACACACATAGACACCCTCAGCACCCCAGCATTGTAAATTTGTCAAAGCTTATTCAGTAGTTCTGGCAACATACAGGAAACTACTGTCATCAATTCAGTGGCACTTGATGGGAAGATGTTGAAGCATTTGAGGTCCTTCCATGGACATCCTGTGAGTTGCGCTGTAAAGAAGCCAGCGATACCGTTCATTTGCTGTTTTCTGAGAAGGAGGAGTTTTTGAATGGCTCACAGATTGAATCAATGACTGTTCCTGTCACATAGTAGCATTTTAGTGGAGATCAAGTTCCAAATAAACTTCTGGCTCATTTCAAGCATTCTGTGTATATTTAAGAATTATTTGCCTGTAAAAATGAAATAATGGAGCTGTTGTGGCCATCTGTGTTCAGTAGGATATAGTACTATATTGATCACGTGGATCTTTTTTGTGTTGCAATTTGGATCAGAGATTTGGCTTGCACAATATAATTGTAGCAGTGGTAAGTTTCTTTAAGGGCTTGTAATGTTAGGCTTGCATTTAAACAGCACCTTTTAAAATTCAAAATAACTTTCTCTTTTTCGGTGGATTTTAACTGTTGTGGTTTTGAAGGTCACACCTTGTTTGCCTTAATGTTTAGAAGGAGCTTCACTGAACTGCATCTCCTGTGTATTTGAAAAGCTTTGAGGAACACTGAATATTTTTTTTTTTTGTATGAAAAATGTGTATGAATTTTTTTTTTTGTATGAAAAATGTGTTTTAATAGTATATCTCTTCTGTATATTAGGCCTCAGGAAAGGAGAACTGGATATGAACAGCAATTTCATCCAGGTCCATCTCAGACAGATCATGATGCACTGGAATCTAAGCGACCACGTCTTGAACAAGTCTCTGATTCCCATTTTCAGCGTGTCAGTGCAGCTACTGTCTTGCCTTTAGTACATCCTCTACAGGAAGGGTTGAGATCTGCAGATATTAAGAAGGTAAAGTCATTTTCTATTAGGGTGGTGAAGGTGTAACTACCTATGTTGCGGTCAGCTGATCAATTTTTTTTTTCTGTTAGATAATTTTTAGTTGTCTATTTATGTTCATTCTTTAATCCCAGAAATTTGGTTTCACACCTTATCCCAGACTGTGGTCATGAGTCAGTGTTACTCTTATAAAAAGAACAAGATGAGTCTACCTCAAACATAGTAAAGAGACGGGAGTTCTGAGTTGCCACTGTACTCTTCAAGTCATTGAAGCCTCAGCTGCAACTTGATTATAGTACAGAGCATGAAATATTTCTGCTTTTCAATTGAAAGCTGCTGGCAAATCTCTGCAAGTCAATTTTTTTTCAGTAATTCATATTTGCACTGAATGGTCAGAGTACTCCCTTCCACCCTCTCTCCCTTTTAAGCTTTTTAATTGAATCTGCTTATTTACATAATATTAACTATACTTGTCACTGTCTCATTTTGGGTAAATTTAGGACAGTCTAGTTTGCTGTGGATATTTTCTATTGTAGATGCTGAATATTGATTAGAGCAACTTGTATAGAGCAAACAAATGTCTATTAAATGAATATTCAGTATCTGCTCTCGTGCACACACAGAGACACAGCCTCACCCACCAAAAATGTGGTGCATAATGGGTGAGACTTCTGAAGGTGAGCACTCAGGTCTCTAAACTCAGATCATTTAAAGAAAAGTTTCACTGTATGGATTCAAAAGCTAATAAGCAGCGAATTTTCTAAAAGTTGATGACTTGTCTTGCCTTCTCTCTACTATTCCTTTTATTATATGAACAAACTGAGTGTAAAATTATAGCATGTGATTTCTTAGTAGCTTGCTCAGTTGCATAGCAAAGATAAGATCAAATGAGGTTGGAGAAACCAAGCCAAGGCATGCAGTGGTAACGTGCTTGTAACTGAGTTGCATGGAACTGAATTTTTATCCAAGTGCTCCCTATAGAAATCTACTGTCTTGATTTAGAAATCCAGCCTAGTATTACCTTGAGGAGAAGTGGCATTCAGACATGTCATCTTTCAGTCAGATTGGCTTGGATGAGGGATGCATTGCTGAGCTAGTGCCTGCCAGCTAGGTAGTCATGGAGCGTGGCAGTCAGAGGACATGAAGACAAGGTACAGCAGTGCTGATGTTAGAACATGAAGCATGTTCATGTGTGTTGTTTGGAAACAACAAAAAAAAAACAACAAAACAAAGACAAAACAAATCAAAGCCAAATAAATAATGACCTGTCCTCTCTGAAGTCATCACTTCTGTTAAGTCTTGTTAAGTTCAAGAGAACTTAATATTTACAACCACAACTAACTCCAGCTGTACTTTATCAGGCTGGCCATGGTTAAGTTCCAGAATATCCTCATCAGTGTATGTGCAGAGTATTGAGGATTGGCTCTCAAGTAACCCTTCCTTCAAAGATGAAAGAGACTGTTAATATTTGTGAAGATGTATTTTTAAAAGGGAAATACTTTGTTCTTATTTTGATTTCAAGGTAAATATTGAAGTGTGCTGTTATTTTTAAAGGTGAACTCTGAAATAGCAGTGTCATGAATGGACTGTCAATTAATTCTGAAATATTTAGAGCTTTAATAGACTGAAATAGTTAGCTGAGCTCCTCAACAGAGACAGAAGAATAAGCAACTGGAAATGCTTTTTAATTAATACATAGCTTGGTTACCGAACACTCATTCCCAGGATATCAATATGACTGACTTCTCTCAATCTCTCCCCCTGCCCCTCTTTTCCCCATCAAAGGACCCGGCTTTTGGAGGAAAGCATGAGGGACCATCTTCTCCAATTTCTGGTCAGCCTTGTGGGGAGGACCAAAATGCTTCACCTTCAAAGCTGTCAAAAGAAGAATTGATACAGAGCATGGACCGTGTAGATCGCGAAATTGCGAAAGTTGAACAGCAGATCCTTAAACTGAAGAAAAAGCAAGTAAGCATAGCAGGCACTGCTGTTGTTTTACGCCAGTGAAGTAGGTGTGGAAAAAATTTCATTTGGTGGCGGTGAATTTTTCGGTTACTTGAACCAAATGAACAAATTAAAAAGGGAGTGTTTTGTGTACGATTTTTCTAGAGCACTTCAACAGATTGGACATCACGTAGTTTTAAACATTTTTGAAAATGGGAGAAAGCCAAATAGGAACATCAGCATTAGATGGCTTTGTATTTTAAACTTTTGTTAGATGACTAGTGAAACAGGGGCACTGTGACTGTAATTTCAGCTTTAAAGCTGACTGCTGGGTGAGGGGAGACTCTTACCTTTCTTCTTTCACGGTCTATGCAAGGGGAGAATCCCTCGCCCGCATCTCCAAAGCCAGAGCTTGTACGAAAGTCCCTGGAACATCTGCTTTCACAAGGGCAGCAGATCCTAACATCTGGAGCTAAGGTCAGCCTCGGGGGAAAGTATAGTAGGAGAGGTGCAAGTAAACAGGGAGAGCAGAGAAATGAAGGAGGAAATATCACTTTTCTTAGTAGAGTGCTGGCTGTGCTTTCTAGCAGAGAACTGCACTTCAGCTGTTGGGGGCAAAGGAAATGTTTGCTGGCAGTAGTTGTTCCCTTCCCAGTAGCTGATGTGGCCAAGTAAACCCACCCTTCAATCTAAGCATCTGTTACTCATTGGCAGAAACAAAGTCCTTGTCTCATTTTCCTTTTATGACTTTCAAAGATCCAGATAGGAGTAGAGCCAGCTTTACAGTTTTTCAAGTGTGAACTCTAGGAAATGGAAGTTAAGCTATAGAATTTATTAACTCGAAGGTCTGGGATTATAAATAGATAACTTTCTGGAGCAGTATGTTTTTATGGTCGGGAAGCATTTAATTACCTCTGAATTTTAATGACCTGTGAAGTGACCCTCAGCAGAAAGCCAAAAAAGGATGTCACTAAGTACCTTGTGTGTTAACGATGCTTATCTTTTTGTTTGTTTGTTCACTTTTCCACAAAATCAGCAAGTACTATCTGTGAAGGTTCATTTGTGCACATTTGTACTATGGTTTGACTTAAAAAACCTCCCAACTTACAAAGGTGCCGTTGCCTGCAATAGTTGACCCTGTTTGTTATGGCCTACCGTGGAACTTCGATACATGTGGTGCGGTTTATTTCTGCTGTCAAAAACATTTAGCATGATGTTCTCTGCGGAGCGTTAGAAGGGCTTTTGTACCTTTTTCAAGAATAAGACGGTGGCAGTAATGACACTTGAATACGTGCGACGTAAAAAGGCAGCTAGCTCTGTGAATGACTTCCTCGGTGAGAAGACGAGTTTGGCGAAACTTTTCTCCAAAGATAATGTTTTTGTTTTGAGTTAAATAGTGAGAAATTACAATGTGACAGTGGCTTTAGATGTCACGCTGAAACGAGTCTGATTCCGCGCAGGTGAGTCTTGTAAACAGTGGGTTTGATTTACAAATAGTACGAAAAATAGTCTTGTTATCGTCCCTGTTGGCATTAAAACCATTTCATTCATTCCTTGTCAGTTAGAAAGAGAAATAACAGGCAGTGCTAACTGTTGATCAGATGCATATATTATCTCTGGTGACTAATTACTGGTAAGGGTAACATGGTGCGGATGGCTGATTTTCTTTCTTTCGTCTCTTAGCAACAACTTGAAGAAGAAGCTGCTAAGCCTCCCGAGCCAGAGAGGCCTGTCTCCCCTCCTCCAGTGGAACAGAAACACCGCAGTATCGTCCAGATCATTTACGATGAAAATCGGGTAAGCACGCTGGGCAGTCGGCTGCACGTAGCTGTGATTCTTACACAATGTGCTAAAATTCCTTATGGCTTCATTTACTTCCTTGGGGCGATTTTTTTTGTTGTTGTTGTTGTTGTTGCTTCTCCTGTTCCATTGTTTCACCCGCTCCTCTTTTAATATTCATTTACTTCTTGACATTTACTTGCGTGATAATTCTATTCTTGATCACAGGAGCCTCCTTCTGTCTTGTAAGCAGTTTGGGGAAACACATCTGTGGGTCTCATCATCTATTTATTGGATAAATGTATATATAGATAGATATATATATAAACACACACTTATGTAGGGAGGTGTTTATATGTGTGTAGATAAATTTCTGAAGCTTTTTTAGATCTATCTTGAATTCTTTTTTCCTCACATAAATACTGACAAGCTTGGCTGAAGACCCAACATTTAAATTAGCTGGAGGGGAAGAACTGCATATGTTGTAAGATTCTGTGCCTTCTTTTTAAACTCTGACTTCTGGCACTTAAGATTTGGATAAATGAGCAGATATGAAGGAGTTATATGGAGGTGAATTGTGAGCTTGTGTTGCATAATTGGTGAGAAAAGTAGAGGAGCTCAGTAATATTGCCAACAGTAGCAAAGTACTTCCTGCCCTTTTTTTTTTTTTCCTGGTAATTTGAGATTAGGGAGTTGAATGTCTGCTGATTTTTAAAGTTAAGCTCTTTCATGAGAATGATGTATATTTGATTTTCTGATTGTATTTTGTAGTTTAGAGGAATAGCTAATTCTATTACAACGGACTATTTTTGAAAGTTTGAGGTGGTGAAAACCTGCAACACAATACTAGGTTTTATAAAGTAGAACTGTGTCCCAGTTGTTCCATGCAGCCTGTTCTCCCCTTCCCCAGTTATCTGTGAAATTTGATGTATTTAATTAATATAGGACATTAGGGCAATTTTATGTTGTAAAAACTGATGCAATGAATTTCCGGCAATATTTTTACTTTTGGTTACAAACCAATTTTACTGTTTTAAATCCCTTTCACATAAAATGTAGTTAAAAAAAATTAAAATCATACAATCACCTTTATAAGACTTCCGCAATCTTAGTTGCATGTTGGGTAGCGGGCAAAACAATACGAATTTGAAGACATCTTAACAGGCTGCTGTGCAGCTCTTTCTCTGCTAACTCTGGGTGTAGCTGAATTTTGCAACAGAATTTTGAACTTGCTGTTGCATTCCCCATGTTCTGTATCTGCTGGTAGATGAGAGATCCATTTTTGTGGTGCCTGAGGTGGAGTAACATGTCAGTGGATAGTCACCTATTAGCTGCTTCTGCCTGGGTAGCTGTTCATATAGTATTCTATATATAAGGGGAATTACCAATCTTGATGTGTTTGTGAATCTATTTAGCACTTGATTTGAGTTCTCATATTAGGAATTCCATGTATGGTAGAATGGCAATATAGAGCTAGAGTTCAATTTTAAATGTTTTGAGGCCAGAAAAAAACATTCTGCCAGGGTAATACTATAATATTTCCTTGGTACATAATTATTTTCTGCAGCTGTGAGTTCCAAAGAAGCTTTCAAGATTGAATTACATGGAAAGAGTTTAGAATTTAGCAGAACACTTTCTAATAATTGCTTTATGCATTAAATTGTTATATATTTTTATTTGCAGATGTCTTAGGCCTAGCACATACAGCTATTGAGGAGGGAAGAAGCAAATTTGGACTACAATTTTAGTCTCTTAATCCTGTTTTTCAAAGCTAGCTATACTTTCTTTTACTGGACACCTTTCTTCCTCTGTTATTACTTGCTGTATAAGTTATTAAATGCGTGTTCTTTTTTAGCAGCTGAGCTTAGTTTCTGCTTTTATGCTCTATCAGCTTCCAAACATGGAGATCAGAGTAGTAGCTGCACAGTTCAAGTACAGGTATCTTGATTTGCTGAGGCAACGTTGCAGCAGTGGGTTAGGAAGGATACAGGATGGTCAGAGAGGGGTTTAGCAGCGAGCATAAGTGAAAGAGTTCAGATACACTTTTGACACTAACTTCAGATGATTTACTTAGACTATCCCAAAAAAATCTTATTTGCAGAAAAAAGCAGAAGAAGCTCACAAGATTTTTGAAGGTCTTGGTCCAAAAGTTGAACTGGTAAGTTGTGGTTTTGGTCTTTTTAAATTTCTTTTCTGTTTTCTGTGTTGCCAGTTGCTGTAATTTTGTTGTGGTAAACAGATATAATTCTATGTTTATGTATAAAAATGAGTATTTAAATGCACTGGTGAATTGGGGCTTGAGTGAGCTGATTGGCCATGTAAGTGTTATTTTAAAATTAGATTTGAATCTATTTGAGAGAACAGTCTGAAATAAGAAAAAAATGAAATACTTTTATATAGATAAGTAGTTATAATGATCTAATTTTAAGTAATGAAATCTATGCTTCGTGTTGAATATCTTCTAGTCCCTACAGATTGCTGCCTCTCAAATTTAGAGTGCGCTGTTGGCAGAATACTAAAATAGCGTTAAATACGTTGCATATACTTTTTAGAATTACGTGCATTGAAAAGTACTAATCCTGTCTTTCCAATCCAAAACTGTAGCCACTTTACAACCAACCATCAGACACAAAGGTCTACCATGAAAACATCAAAACGTAAGTGCTTTAATATCTTCTCGTTGTGTCATTTATGGGATCTGGACTTAAACATTTGCTCAGATTTTTCATGGCTGTGATTTCCAAGTAGGATGTGGGTACTTCAGCTGTAGCTAAAAGCTTCCAGTCCATGTAACTTTCCAATTTCTATGTTGTAAAACAGTCCAGCAAGATGTGAGTTCTAGGTACTGAAGGCAGAAGGAAACCACAACTTTTCATCTTAACTTAAAGACAAAAAGAAATCCTAAAGCTGAAGTTGGTAACGCTTGTGTTTTTCAAAGTCTAAAATACCAGGTTTGACCTAGATCTGTCTAGCGAATTTTTCCTGAATGTGCTGTTTGAAGAAGTGTTTCAAAAGTTTACCCCTGTCAATAAACCATAGGAGGAGTCCTGATTTCTTTTCATTTCCTTTTGTCTCTCACTTTGAAACTCAAATACTGGTGTTTTTGAGACAGACTTTACTGCTGTGGCATGATTGTTCCAGTTCAAATTTGTTGAACATTACTCTCTTCATAAGATTTGTTTATTCATAACCAATTTCTGTACTACCAGTTCTTACAAACAAAGAAATAAATTATCGGTTTCAGGGGTGGCGAAATGCAGAGCGAGTTACGAGCATATCACAAAGTGCTGTAACTTTCAAAATATTATAAAATGGTAGCAAAAGTACATAACCCCCCACACAGGTAGCTGTCCTTTACAATGCCTCTTAAAAAAAGGAATTCTTGTTCCACTCCTTCAAATGTCGCTCTATAGCAGTTCCAAAATAGTTAGATTTTGAGTAATATATTGTAAAACTCTTCCCTTTAGAGTTGAATTATAAAGATGATTTTTTTTCTCCCCAGAGAGTAGTATCTTAAGCCAAGTTTACTCATTTTATATTTTATATTATCTTTTGTATATTATATTATCTCTCTTGTGGTGAGGGAGAGCCCCTAGCTTGAAATTGGACGCTTTTATGTCTCAATTACGTACTCCAGTCACCTTCATGAATCTTCTTTCTGATAAAATACAGTATTAGTTAGATGATAGTTTTATCAGGAATTTTCCCTCTGTTTTTTTTACTCCTGAAAATATTTTTTTAGAATAATCATCTGGCATCTAGAATCCATATGGGCTTTGTTGAGTAATTTTGAAGTGCTTGATTCTTCTATAGCTCACTTTTTTTTTTTTCTAATTTTGTTTTCCAGAAACCAAGTGATGAGGAAGAAACTAATCCTATTCTTTAAAAGAAGAAATCATGCAAGAAAACAACGGGTAATACTGCCATGTTTTTGTAAAAAGAGCACGTGGTTGATTTTTCTATCTGGATCCTTGACTTGCATTCCCAAATGTATCATGTAAATCCTATTGATTAGAAAAAATAAGATCTTAAGCTAAAATTTTACTGATTTATTTGCAGTTAACTGCAGGTTTATAACTCTGGTTTATTGATTATTTGACTGGAAAACATCTAAACCGTAATAAGGAAAAAACCTTTTTTTTTTGCTTTCCCTTTCTTTTCTTAAAGAGTACAAATGGAAGAGACCTGGGGGAAATCCTTAACTGTTATGCCTGGCCTCTCTCAGAACTTCTTTTCTTCTATAGTAGCTATAGTAGCTGAAAGAAAATAGGGCAGATCTCGTATTTAAAGGTCAATTTTTATTGTTATTTTTATACACACTTCCTCATCTCTCTGTTGAAAATTTGGTATAGGTCATCTTTGAAATGGAAGCCACTAGAGCAGGGAAAAGTGACTGTTCATTCTGAAAGCCTACCCACGTTGTGTGTGCTGATCACTTAGTGTGTTTTTGTTTAATTCAAGGTTTACTTTTGGAATTTAACAGGAACAGAAAATCTGTCAGCGTTATGATCAGCTGATGGAAGCATGGGAGAAAAAAGTTGACAGGATAGAAAATAATCCACGCAGGAAAGCCAAGGAGAGCAAAACAAGAGAGTACTATGAAAAACAATTTCCAGAAATCCGGAAGCAAAGAGAACAGCAAGAACGATTCCAAAGGTATTGCCATGTGTTTGAAATATTCCTACAAAACACCTCTTCAGACTTCAGTTTTCAAATTTTTTATAACAAAATTGTCCAGCTTAGTGGTTAACTCTTTATATTCATCATTTTGTTTCTTAAAAGCCGATTAGTGTATCGGACAGTATAAAGCAAAATAGTCTTTCATTTGTTCACTACGTTTTGTGGCATTGAGCTCAAGTTTCACTTCACATCCTATGGATCTTCACGACCGTCTTTTCCATGCATCCCCTGTCTTGCATCTCACCCTCTCCTATC
This sequence comes from Baryphthengus martii, assembly GCA_013396935.1. Classification (NCBI taxonomy): domain Eukaryota; kingdom Metazoa; phylum Chordata; class Aves; order Coraciiformes; family Momotidae; genus Baryphthengus; species Baryphthengus martii. Next base: position 347,029 of record VWZK01010035.1, on the reverse strand, counting down.
TCTCCCTGGCAGCTTCATCAGCAATGCCAGACTCATCAGTTCGGTGTCCTCTTGGACTGCTGCAGTGATGTCCACATTGTTCCTTTCCTATCCTGCTTTTTTGATCTGCCACCAAAACCCATATTTTCCAAAACAAATACTTAAAAAGGGCTCATTAACAAAGACTAGTTAGGTTGTGATGCTCAGTGAGACTACGAATCTGTGATTCTATATAAGTTAAGCTGCTCAAATGCACAGAGAGGTTTCTGGAGATGGTCTTATAATTGGGGTGTCAGCTCCACACAAGCCTGTTCATTTTGGGCCTACGCTCTAATTTATACGTAACATTTTTCTGTCACTGGGTGTCTGTGTTCCTGCTGTGGTTCATGATCCCTATATTCATTAGCCTACACACTCAAAAATCATTTGACTTCTTTAATTAACAATTTGAGTGATCTTTTGTTACACTTGCCATGTAATTTTATTCCAGACATCGTTGCTTTTTGAAGTATGCAAGCTGCGACAATTAAATCCCCATTATTTAATTTTAATCTATCAGACATTTGTTAAATGGAAACTGTATAAAGAGTCTTAAAAGGAGTGCAGTGCAATTCATTTGAGGGTTCACTTTATCTACGGTGCTGTAAGTAGTGCTTTAAATTAGAATTAGGTCAAGTTTGATTCAGTTGTGTTGAGATCTGTTTATCTAATGTTTGAAATCATTTTAACGCACCTCGGAGAGTTCAAGCTTCATGAAGATTTCATCTTCTTATCTTTCTAACCATCTGTCTGAATCACCTTACTTCATAAAACACAGGAAAAACAGATGGTTTGTAATACACCATGAGGGCTACAAGGTCTGGTTTTGTGGAATCAAGAAAAGAGGAAAAGAAAGTAGAATGGCTAGAGCACTATCATCTATAAGAAGCTTTTACTTTAAGAATGAACATGTCACATCTTTGTAATTGCAAACTACTTGGGAAGGTGCCATCTCTTGGTATTTATGATTCCTAATGTATTGACATCTTTGTCTACAGCTGTGCTTGTAGTACTATTGCTCTGCATTTGGGTTTTTTGGTCAGATTTTGTGCAAATTAATTTGTTGGGTAAAATCTTTGAGCAAATGAAGATGTTTTGTCTCTAATTATCAGTGATTTTTATCTCTGAAATGCTTTTTTACCCACATGCTGTAATATGTTATTATGGTGTTCTGAAGTGTAACAATCACTAGCTGAAAAATTCTTCCAAATCACAGCTCTCCCTCTCAGCTCAAAAGTTGAAAATTTTCCTTTGTTGTAACGAGTCTCAGGGCTACATCAGTAACTTGACCACATTGATGAAAGGCAAGTTTAGGGTGCTATTTTACTTCAAAAAATAATTTTAAAAAATCCTGTTCTTCACAGTCTATCAATTTAAGATGATGATGAACTTTTCTCATACACTAATATGGTTCTGCCAAGTATCTAAAACACCTACTTGCACTGGGATTGGTGGAAAAGCCTTTTTTGATGTTGACTCAAGTGTGCCCTTCTTGCTGAGCTTCACAAATTCACCTGTAAAACTGAGCAGTTGTTTGAAATTGCAGCACATGAACAGAGTGTTTACTCTGAGACTGTTTCAGGAGGAACAGTCCTAACTAATTTGGGACACTGATTAACAGCGTTGTGAAGAATTTTGAAGGTTGTCATGGCTGTGCACAAAATCTGAAAATACAGCTGGTTTCTACTTTATACTTAAAACTTCTGTTTCTCTCTGATTCTAGAGTTGGTCAAAGAGGGGCTGGACTTTCAGCAACTATTGCTAGAAGCGAACATGAGATTTCTGAAATCATTGATGGACTTTCAGAGCAGGAGGTGAGGCTATTGTCTGTACTTGCTATAGAAGGACAGCAAATGACTCAATATTTTGGCAGTGAAAAGTCTCTTTCAGAGGATTTGTTTTGTTGTTTGTTTGGTTTTTTTTTTTGGTAAGAGAAACCTTTTGGTTTTTTTTTGTTGTGGAAGAGAAACCTTTTGGTTTGAGAGAGTCTGTGTGAAGTTCAGCTTGAAACAAATCTTACAAACACTTTTCTTTTAAGGGTTATGCTTCCTTATTGTACCTGTCCTACACTTTCTCATGTGTCTGTGTTCATTGCAGGCTTTACTACAAGCTAGGTTTTTACAGCACTGACAGACATGTGAAAACTCTTCCTTTTAAAACCCCTGCACTATTTTAGTTTCTCGTCGTTTGCGACACTATTTCCTTTAGCCAACTGTGTAACTGTTCAGTGACATCTAGAAGAGTAAAGTGGACAAAAAGAAGCTTCAGACTAAGTGTGAATGTATACTGTGGTGGAGCTTGAAAGAGTTGTGCAATTCAAGAACTGTAAACATCAGGAGCAACTTTTTCTGTTCTTTGTCTTTTATTCTTTGCCTGTAGAATAATGAAAAACAGATGCGCCAGCTCTCTGTCATTCCTCCCATGATGTTCGATGCAGAACAAAGACGAGTGAAGTTTATTAATATGAATGGTCTGATGGAGGATCCCATGAAAGTTTATAAAGACAGACAGTTCATGAATGTCTGGACCGACCACGAGAAAGAGATTTTTAAAGAAAAGTAATGAACTTTCTTATCTTTTACTGTGTTGCAAATGGCAGTTAAACACCTAACCCCACAGCAAACATCAGTTAAATTGGGAATGCTGAAGCTTTTGTGAAATAATATTTGATCGTGTTCTTAGTTAGGTGAATGAAACATGGCAAAAGTTTTAGACTTCCACTTGTTTTTTTAACTGAGTAGGCTCATGTATTTAGTCCTTAGACAAGAAATTCTCAAAAGTTCTTTAGTTCTGTGATAACATTGAAATGACAAGAGCAGTTGCAGTTGCACGGTCTCATTATATCAGCTAATAGCGAATTTAAGTGCTTAGTTCTAAATTTGCACAGTTTGAAAACTGGGGTTTTTAGACTAATTTCAGCTGTGTAAATCAAAGGCTTACATCAGTAAGGACCAGGTTGTTTGGAAGACTGCTTTGCTTATTTGATCATGAATTACGTCGTTAAATGTAAATAATTTCTGATTTGTAAAAGGTTTGTCCAACATCCCAAGAACTTTGGTCTAATTGCTTCCTACCTGGAACGAAAGGTAAGACCTTTTTTAATATAAGTAGAGCCTAGGGTGAGATCCCTAAGTTTCCAGCTGTAAGTTGTCTATCACAGCATCATTTTCTCTTCCCGGAAAAGAAATTTAAGTTCAAAAAAAAAGGTTACTGCTCTGACAGGCTTTTATAATACTTGATCAGTAGCACAATCAGCGCATACAAACCTCTTGGCAGAAGTTAATGAAATGACACTATTGGCAACAATAAAAGAAAATGACCCTTCATTTAGTTTTGATCTTTCTTTTTGAAGCAGGTAAACCTCTGTAGCTGTCTCACTGCACAGCCAAGGACACGTTTGGCTCTGCGGAGCCTCTGTGCTAACTCTGAGAATCTCAGTCTTGCTCCCACCTTTCGAGTCAGTGGGATCCTGCTGCTGGCTGAATTAGTCTGTAGAGCTAATTTTAGTCTTTAGAACTGGTTTTGCAGAACTCATGTAAGAAGTAATAAAGAATTAGGATTTGTTAAGATTTAGAACAGAATCTCAAACACATATGGCTGTTATGATAAACAGAGGCTTTCAAACTTGTAAATTGTTTAGTGTAGATTAAATCATGCAGACTGAAGTAGCTGAGGGATGTTATAAATACGTGAGACTTGTGTTTAACGCTGTAATTTTATGCGTAGTTATATTGTTGTATTTGTAGGGGAATTCACTTCCCTGCTGAGCAATCTACAGGGGCTGAATTGTTTAAGTGTTGCGAGAAATTAAATACGAAAACTGTATTTTTTTTTTTTTATAGGCGTAAAAGCTAATATATTTTTTTGTATTGCTTTTTCACTTTAGAATGTTCCTGACTGTGTATTATATTATTATTTGACAAAGAAAAATGAAAATTATAAAGCCCTTGTGCGAAGGAATTACGGTAAACGCAGAGGAAGAAACCAGGTATCTTAAATTTATTCATTGCTTGACTTTTGTTATTTTATTGTTTCATATTTACGACTGTCTTGCTATCCCGTACAACAAGTGTTTTATGTGCGAGGAGGGGGAAAAGGAGAATTCATTAGTGCTGCTGTACTTCAACCTTTCAAGTTATGGTCTGATGTTCTAAGAGAAGAGATCGTATCACAGGAGACTTCCTTGTCTGTACCTCACAAACTATGGATCGCGTGGGAGAAGGTCATTTTCATTATGCACAGGATTTAGTTAGAGCTTCTACTCTGGCTGTGAACTGCTGTGATGGGGGGAAAATATTGGAAACAACTTGTATTTTGGCGGAACTTCAGTTAGGCTTTTGCTATTAGAAAGTGTTATCAGGCTTAGAAAGTCTGTTGTTGACTATTGATGGTGAAATACTGCGATTCAAGTAGAGATGTATGACAAACAGAAAGAAGGGGGTAATAAAAGAGATTGTCCCAAATGTAGATAATCACTGTGGACCCTAAACACAGGTAATGCTGCCGGTTTAAGTAACTCGGTTTTGTATTTCATTATTTAGTGAGCTTGGTGTGATCACAGTGAGCATACGTGTGCTGCTCTAGGGAGTGAGGAGACAGAACTAGCTCAAGCTGTAAAGCAGTGTAACTGTGAATTTTGAGATAATCAGAAGATCATAACTGGAGATTTGAATGTCTTTCAACGTCGTTAAACTTTAGAATATTGGAACTGGTAGAATTCAAAATGTGGATGGATTTCTTAATCCATAAATGGTTTGCTTTGCTTAGGTAAAGCATATAAACTAGGAAGATTTTAATTACAGCCTGTACACAAGGGCATAGATTTGTGAACTTAGCTCACTATAAAAGGACACCCAAGGTGCTCTGCCTGACTTTGTAACTGCTCTTCCAGATGCTGATTTATATGTGAATAACTAAATATGTGAGTTGGAAAACTGAAGATGCTGCTGTTCCTTCAACTCGGATTACTTGCTTTTTGAATTCTACCAGAGTTGTAGATCTTAATTGCTAGGTTTTGATTAAGTACTACAGCAGATCTCTACATTTGGGTAACTTCTGGACAGGCTTAATGTGTGCTCTGTTAAGCAACCTTGAGGTATACTTGCAAGCTCTAGGAAATGCTCTAAACATTGAAAATGGGAAATGTTACCGTTTCTGGAAGTTTAAATTCAGAGGTATTGTAGTTAGCACGCTTAGTAACGCTGTAGTAAGGAATTACATGGTACCAAAAGTCATGCTTATATTTCTTAATTCTATCAATGATTAATAAGCCACATTTATAACAGCTAGTGAAAAAAGAACTTGGGAGCGTTGAACTGCCCTGCTTGCCAGAACTTTTATCTTAGAGTTGCAGGATGCAGCTCATCCCCCCTTTCCCTCCTGTGCCCCAGCTTTGTTTGAAGCAGATATTTTTCATATCTCTGAGTAGCAACCTGAAACTTCCTTGCTGATTGGCAAACACAAGTCGTGTAAGATTTATGATGTGCTCCGAGATGTGCTTATGCCAATAACAGGTGCTTCAGCTTAAACTCTTAATAGTTGATGTATTTTTGTAAATTAGAAGGCAAGCGAGTGGAATATTGCCGTGGAGAAGATATTAATCACGGTAATGATGTTGAAATCCTTCAGAGAATGTAGTGAGTACAGCTTGACTCAAGTTTCAGGGTGGGGGCTTTTACTTTAGAGAAGCCGAATGCTGTGTTAAGGCATGTCAAGTTAACAGATGTAAGGCTTAGTAAATTCTCATGTGTTTTTGTCCTCAGATAGGTCTAGAAAGCACTTCTTATAAAATGCTGCCTAAACTGTTCCAGAATGCTCAGAGAGTCAACTAAACAAATGCATTTTAAACCAAATGTGACTTTTCAAATGAAGAGCAGTTGTTTTAGCACGGCGTTGGCAGAACGTGCGGCTATACGACGCTTTCACATCGATGAGAGAATTTCTTAAATTACTCCTTGAAAGGAGGTTCTCTCCAGGTGAAGTTTTGCAGTGAAATGTGGGAGCACAGCAGTAGTGGTGCGCTGTGGTCTGACTGCCTGGTCAGCAGAAACTCGTGCCCTGTGGCTCGAGCCGTTTGCCTTCGCAGCAGGTGGTACAGCCCAGTGATCTGACTAGACAGAAATTTGCCGTATGTCTGTGACGGCCAATCAAGCGGAGCTGGGTGAGGATTACCTCTGGTGACTCCGGTGAGATTAGAAGGTTGTATGTGAGATGGGCAACTCCGCTGTAGGCAGCTTAAGTGGCAGAATGACACCATTTCCTGGAATAAACACGTTGCTGGGTCAGGCAGCCTCTGCTAAAGAGCTGGGTGATGTCGGTGCTGGTGTGGGTTTTGTCCTTTTGAATCGTCCCCTGGGTTAAAGCCCGTCCCATTGCCTGGATGGTAAAAGTTTTACTCAACAGATGAATGTGCAGGTACGTCGCTGACCGAGGCTTCAACTGTTTTAAGGTTTGTGTTTAACCTGCACTTGACTTCTTGATTATATATGTTAAATAAAGTCACTGAAGTAAGAGAACCCTGTTATTTACCAAGTGTGATGTTAAGTTAGCCTGGCAAAAAGAACAGAGGATTTTCAGCAGCTGTTCTGTAAACAGATTATATGTGAAGTACAGATTACTTTTTAATTATTCTTGTTATTTTATTTTCTTCTGAACATGCTGTTTTTAACTCCCTGCTTTTGAGAGCTGTCTATCTAGCATGGTAGAAATAATCAGCATGTCTCTGACTTCTTGCTTGAAGGAAGTTTTTACATAACTAAGTAATGCCAGCATCTTAAATGCTTATAATTTTCAGCAGGATGACGGTGCTTAATGTTTAGGTTTTCTGCTCCAGTTCACATTATGAAAATGTCAAAACAAGTCCTTTTTTGTGAGTATTTGCAGCCTGAGTTTTGTTAGTAAAATAGTGACACCTGCTGCTGCGCTTGCAGGAAGATTGGTTCTGCTGTGAAAAAAGAAAAGCCTATTTTCAGGAGTTTTTCAGTGCACTGTAAGATCCAAGTCAATGAAGTCCTAGAAGAGCAATCTTGTGGTTCTCTGTCCTTGTCTTGCTGTGAATTGCCAAGGGTACTTTGAGTATTTGTTTGAAAGGTAGCTGTACATAAATACTACATGTATTTTGCTTTTTGAAGTTGACTTGCAGAGTCTACTGCCCAGTAAGGGACAAGTCAGTTCTGCACACACTAAATCTGAGCGGAGAGCATCTGGATATTGCAGTTCTTCTGCATTGGTCACTCGATTAACCCGTTCAGGCCCCTTCAGAGTGAACTCCTGTGAATGGTTTCCTCTCTGTGGTTGTATCTGACTCCTCACTCTCTCTTATATTCCATAGTTTCTTACCAAAACGTATTTAAAGCAGAATTTAAACTGTAATCATGCATTTTAAATAAACTTAGGTATTTTGAGAGAGGTGGAAGAGAGCTTTTTCTTCCTCCTCCCTCTCCCCTCACCTTTAACTGAAGTCCTGCCCATTATAACCTCACCTGCAGCCTCAGGCTTTCTTTTCTCATTCTTACTGCATGATTCCTAGCAACAGAGGCTTGGACTTTGTGTGGCACTCAGAAGATCACCTTGTTGCAGATACTATTCAGTGTGAATGGGCGTTATGGATTAAGCTCTAGAATCTTGATGTGGGTTGCTGGCTTTTGAGGCCCATCAGGAGGATTCAGTTGTTTGCTCTTTGCTTCGTGTTAAGGGCTCGAGGAATGTGGGGAGTGGGTTACGTGGTTTATTTGGTGGCAGCCACTAAAATACCCAACTGCTGCTGGGTATTTTAGCCTGGAGGAGAAGGAATTTGCAGGTGAGCTGTGGATGTAGAAATGCAGCAGTGTTGGAAAATGAGATGTTTTGACTGCGTGCAGATATATTATGTGGATGGCAAAAAGCAGTATTTAGGTTCCTAAATATATTTAGGGAGGATAACAACACAAAAACTTTAGGAACTCTTTTCTGTAACCACATGTGATACATCTTCCCTAGTACATTTTTTTTTCCCTGTATGAGCAGTGTCATTTTTCTAATGCATTCTTAAAACATCACAGAACATTTGGCGGTTTTGTAGGTGTGCGTGTGTGTCATAAGAAATAGCAAAAACAATACCACAGCTTTTTCTTAACATTTTTGTAGATTTTTAGGGTTTGGGTTTTTTTTATTATTTTATTTTTTAGCATCTGTAAGAGACCATGCTGGTAATTCTAGGTGATCACATTAAATAACAGAAATCTCTTCCGTTAATTCCTCTTTGAAGCAGATTGTATCTTCTGGAAAGTTTAAATCAAATTTATGTGCTTTCTAAAATGAGATACCTTTGCACATGGTAGTCATCTGGATTGCTTTGGAAGATAAGGAGAGTCAGTCCTCTAACAGGGAATGCATAAATAGGATTTTGTGCTGGTTTCCTTGACGTAATACCAGGTAATGGTAATTACTTTGTTCTTAACGTGCTTGTAAAACTCATCTCAATAAAGATGATAGTTTTTTTTAAAAAAAAAAAATCTAGGCTATAATTTTCCTTCTAAAGGAGATAATTTTAGACTTTATGTCTAAAATTCCTGGTCCAGTTTTTTTGAACAATTATATTTCTTAATTACTAACGACAGCTTTGAGAAGGTGACTTAGAGTTGGTCATAATTTTTGTGCTGCGAGATCTTCTGCTTCCAAGTCGTAAGCGATCGTGTTTCACTATTTTAAACCGGACAAAGCTAAAAATAAAATCTGAGAGGCTTAACGCCGTTACTACGCAAGATGTTGGTCAGGCCTCTCTGAGCGCTTTTCAATCGTAGCTGTTCATTTTTAGTGTGGCAGACAACAGCACGTGTATTGGTTGACACATGTACGTTATCACCTCTCTGCTCACCCAGCACCTCCGTGGAATTTATGACAAAATACCCTGTGGAATTAATGACAAAATACCCCGTGGAATTTATGACAAAATACCCCATCTGAACGGGGCAGCTGACCAGGGGAAACGTAAGAGAAAAATAAATTGAGAGGTACTAAGGATATCCATCTGATCTATAGCAACTGTGGCAAAGGAGACTTCTGAAGTCTGGGAGGTGATGCCTGGACCATCATGTTTGTTGGGATTTCAGGGTGCAGTTGGGTGTTAGGGTTTTCGGCAGAGGCATTTTACTGTTATGTTGACTGTTGTGCAGCGACTGTAACTTAATATATTATCAAGTTGGAGGTAAGGCAGCATCAGGGTTTGTGCTGCTCTGACTACAAGTTTCTGCACCTTGGTGTGATCACGTGGTTATAATGTGTAAATCTTATTTCATTTCAGCAACAAATTGCTCGTCCTTCTCAAGAAGAAAAGGTAGAAGAAAAGGTAGAAGAGGAAAAAGCGGACAAAGCAGACAAAAAAGAGGAGGAAAAGAAAGATGAGGAGGAAAAGGATGAGAAGGAGGAATCTAAGTAAGTATATGTACTGAAAATGCATTAATTCACCCTAGGTTGCAGTTTTTTGCGAAGATCAGAACAGGATTTGCATCAGCCTAACAATGAAATCTGGACTGAAAACTTCTTATTTAGGTTAGGGTTTGTGCATTGAACAATGTTTTTGTACAGATGAATTTCTCTGTCTTGCTGAACTAATCAGACGGGTGGGAAAAGCCATGGGGTTATTTTTTGCACATGTAATAATTTTCATATCTTGCTAGTTTGATAGAACATATGAAAAAAACCACAGTGTTCATCTTTTCTTTGAGGTTGATAACATCATGTACGTGTATTATTCTCTACCAACTCTAAGTTGTGAGCAGTAAGTGATTGCTGTTTCACTAAAGGCATCTTTTAGATTTGTGGAGTTTTGGTTGTGGGTTTAGGTGTTGGGTTTTATTCACATTGATATTCAGGAATATCTGCCCATAATGGCTATCTGACTATAACTCAATTATATTTTAACTCCCAGAGAGAATACCAAAGAAAAGGACAAAGCTGAAGTTGCACCAGAGGAAACAGAGGAAAGGGAGCAGGCCACTCCTCGGGGCCGAAAAACTGCCAATAGTCAAGGTCGTCGTAAGGGCAGAATCACCAGATCGATGACAAATGAAGCTGCACAAGCAAACGCTGCTGCAGCTGCAGCCACTGAAGAGCCACCACCGCCTCTTCCACCCCCCCCAGAACCTTGTGAGTAGCATTTATAGGACACTCGGGGACCCATCTGGTCGTCAGGCTCTTCACTGACATAAGGCTGTTTTCTGCACATGCATTGAATTTTATTTTTTTTTTTTCTATTTGGTATTACATCTTTAGTCTTAGGCCTGCTTATGATTTCGTGACTGTGTGGTGATGTTAAACTGCACGAGGGTAACTTCATGAATAGTGTGTGTGTAGTCAGCTGACTCTGTTAGAACCATGTGAGGGAGGGAAATAAAGGCAGTTCAGCCTCTCGGTGATAACTGCATTTTCTTGCTTTGCAGGGTTAATGATGGATCTGTAGAGATCCAAGTGCTTTTGATACAGATTGACTTGCAGCCTGTAGCTCACACAGGCCATTGTTAAATCTTCAGGCCTGGTAACTGAGAACTTTAGGGAGTTTGATAATCTAAAAGAGATCCTAGCAAGTTGTCATTGTTAAGTTGTCATTGTTGTTTCTGCATTAGATGGCAAGAGACTTCTTTAAAATAAAATGCTATTTTCTTTGCACATATAGTTAAAAAAGACCGTGCTGTCTCTGCATTTCCAAAAAGGCTGGTGGTGGTGCAGAACTGCCAGCAAACAGAGTACCTTGTGGCTAGTAAATAATTATCCAGGATGGCGGGACAGGTTTGGGTTTTTTTCATACAGTGCTCTACTGTGGCAAACTTTGTTGCTCCTGCCTCTTCAACTGGGCAGTTACAGGCAGCTGCTGTTCTTGAGTCTGTAACAACTCTTCTGTTATTTGTATGTTCTGCATATCCTAAAGAATAGTTAAGTGAGCAAATTAGTTCTTGTTTAACTGTGAACATCAGAGATTGTGATAGACAATCTTGCTCAGTTGATACAGTGGCTTTCTGTCAGCTGCTAAACTAGGGCAATAGTGACTTTTGCCCTTTTTTGTTTTTCTTAAACCATTTTTGCAAAGTTTTCTGAAAAATCACAAATAGCTTTTCAGTGGATCAGATATTTTATAGTGTCCTACTTTTATTGTTTGTTAATGGAAGTTGTTGAAGGGTCCATGTTGCGTGGTGTTCATAATGGCAGGTTTTAGGAAAAGGAAATGGAGGTTGTTGCACGTAATGCCGTTCAGACATTTAAACAGAATGATACTGAATCCAGAGAAGTGAATGGAAAGTATTTTGTGTTGACTCATACTTACTTTCCTGCTTGTTTTTAGTTTCTGTTTTTTTTGTTGTCCTTTATTTTCCACTCTTTGTCCAGTAGGAGACTCAGTGAATACAGAAAGAGATTTGTTGATAGCCGTTAATAAATAACCATTTCAGTCCTTTCCACAGCAGTCAGTGAAATAAGATAGAACTACCTTATAGCACATTAGATTGCTGCTTTTAGTAGTTCTTGGTAATTACTGACAATTGAAATAAAATTCTAGTGATAAATATGTCTAAGCTACTTAATCTTCCTTAACAGATAATTAATCACAGTTTTGTAGGCAGAATAGTTCTGAACAGTTTGCTCTTCTGAGGTTGTGGTGGTCCCTGCTTTATCTCTAACTTGGTTTAATGGAGATTGACTGCACCCCACGAACAGGAGCAGCTTTCCCAAGTGACTTGAACAAGCCTTAATGTAAATAGATGAGTTGGGTGTGGGATGCATGATTGGTGCCATCATAGTGAAGCCTGGCCTTTTCTCTGCTCACTGTCTTTTTTTCTCTTTCAGCTTCTACAGAGCCTGTGGAGACATCCCGCTGGACAGAAGAAGAAATGGAAGTTGCTAAAAAAGGTAAAGCTTGTAAAGCTTTTGACTTCTGAATACTTGTATCTACAAAGTTACAATAATTTACTGAATTACTGAGCATGAGTGCTGTGCTGACTGTAAAATTTGAGATTTGCTGCTGGTTTTTTCTATTAAAAAAAAAAAGCTAACATCTTTAACAGACAAAACCAGGTTTTTGATATTCATATTGCCTTTTTTCATAGCGGCTACTTAGAACTGTTTGATGTTGTACTTGATCCACAGAAGCCCATGAAACAGATGTGAAGGTGTTTGTGTCATATCTAAATTCTCAAAATAATGTGTTTATGAATAAGAAAAATTCCTTTTGCATAAGTCATTAGCTTTCATATGTAAAGAATGTAGTTTATAACTTGTCCGTTCTTTTGGCAGATAGCTGTTAATTTTATGCACAAAATCATTATTTTAGCAGAGACATTACATATTAACATCAGCAAAGAGTTAAGTTTGAAGGCTTCATAAGCAGACGTTTGGGTTGACACAGCTTTTTTTTTCTTTTTTTCACTCCATAAGTAGTTACCAAATACATTGTCCTAGTGAGAGTTCTCTTAAGGACGGCAGTACTTCTGTATCCTACCTTCCCACAGGCGTTGTTGTTCCATGTGTTTAGGTTTGAACAGTTGAATTACTTATCATAGTAAATATTGGTTCTTATTTGTTTGAACAGGTCTAGTGGAACACGGACGGAACTGGGCAGCAATTGCCAAAATGGTTGGGACGAAAAGCGAAGCTCAATGTAAGAACTTCTACTTCAACTATAAAAGGAGACACAATCTGGACAGCCTCCTCCAACAGCACAAACAGAAGGTAATGCAGTGGGCATTGAATATCTTGCAGGGCAAAACTTGGCATCTTTCTGAAGTCATTCGTCACACGTCGCTAAGGTTGTGTTGCAGTTGACGCCTGTTTCCTTTTCTACTTGTTTTGTGTTGTGACAGAAAGCTAGAAAAGGGGGCTAGTGCTCGCTGGCCTGTGATACTCATCATTTCTTGCTTTAAAATGCAATAGGAAACTTTCTGTCAGATAGAACACTCAAGCCAAAGAACTCTGTAGTGCTCTGAAGACCATGTCCCTCATTGGTACACCTGCAACTATAGAAGTTCAGGTCATCGCTGTAGAAGTTACCATGAAACACAGTAAGCACTAACCTTACAAAACAGAGCAAGAGAATTGGCAGAAGACCAAGACTTTAAAGTTCTAGGGTATCTAAAGTAGAATCCTGAGTGCTGAAATCCTCTAAGCAGTGGTGTTCTCCTAGTCTTCTCTCAGGGAAGAGCATCAGTGTCTGTGTTTGCTCCAGTAGTTCTGTTGTCCCCCAAACACATCTTGAGACAGCAGTTTGTTCCCAAGCTTATTTTTGATCAGGAGCAGCAAAAGCTGACTTGAAGTTGAAAGAGTGTTGTCCTTGTGAATGAATTTACGCTAAACAGAGATTCTCTGTCGTTTATCCGATAAATGAGAATGCATGTAAAAGGAAATAATACTTGCACGTTTTCAGTACAATGTGAATGTCGTGTCTTTATCAGTCTTCACGAAGGCCCCGTGAGGAGCGAGACGTATCGCAGTGTGAGAGTGTGGCTTCGACCGTGTCGGCTCAGGAGGATGAAGATATTGAAGCATCTAATGAAGAAGAGAATCCAGAAGACAGCGAAGGTAACTTTTCTGGGGAGGAAATGTGCGCACAGATAGGCACCTGTGTTTTATGGCATTATACACTCAGAAAGCTGGGTTCCATTTGGTAATGGAGTGCTCAAATACTGTATTTCAGCTGGATTTTAGTAATTGGAACTCATTGGTGGCGGGGGGGAAGGCATTTTGTAGCATTGAGCAGCCTTAAAAAGTTATTGCTTAGTATTTTTGAGATGCTTTGTCATCTACAGGGTGAACAGAACAGCACCTGACCGAAAAATGTGTGTATATTGAAACGAGTTGAATTCAAAGATATATAACCTTTGCTAGTTGAGAATCTCAGTAAAGCTTCAGACAGGCAAATTTAAGTGGTGGGGTTTTGTTGTGGGTTTTTTGGCACGTATTTGTGGTTTGGTTTTTTTTTTAATTGCTGTTTGCAACTACTAATAGCTACAGACACTCAACACCGGTCAGGCTTGACCAGCTATAAGCAAGAAAATTCATAAACTATGACTGAGAGAATATGGCTGTATGTTGAGGATTTGGGGTTTTAGTTGTTGGTATTTTTTTAAGCTGTGCTGTGCATCCAGGCATGTAATTTGGCAAATCATCCGTTCCTATAATGAGTCAAAATTAATTACTTGTTTTACAGATGGGTAAGTTAAAATCAATGGATCCTTATTGTATCCATTTGTTTAGCAAACATTGTTAAAATATTGATATGACCCTAAGGAATGAAGATTCTTATCAGAAGATAAGACTTGAATATAACATCTGTGTTCTGAGTTTGCCATAGTTTTTTCATACTTTTTTTTTATCTACGTGAAAGCTATTTATAATATAATGCAGTTCATGAACTAGGCTAAACAGAGGAGGAAGGTTCTTTACTGCAAAAATCAATGCCCTTCTATAACTGGAATCTGGTTGTCAAAGCTGTTCACACCTTTCACAGAGCAAAGAAGATATTTTCAGGAAAACAATGGTGATGCACACAGGAAGAAAACTAGAACTGCTAACTTACAGCAAGAAGTGCAAGTCAGCATGGCTATAAAACGTGACTGATTTTCCTGTAAAATCAGTGTTTTGCCACTTCTGCCAGTGATGCCTCTAACACATGTTAATTTAAATCACGAAAGCTGTGCCTTAGGTGCTGTGAATGTTGATTCAAATCTTGTGATAAAGCTGCATCATGTATGGAAATACCAAGCCTCTGACATATGCACAAGAGTTTGCTTGGCTGGCTCACTGTAAGACCAGAGCTATCTAAGCAGTCTTATTTCTGTAATTCCAGTCTCCCTCCTTAATCTATACCTGTTGTGTTTTGTTTTGTTGGGTTTTTTTTGTGGTTACTCTCCCTTTGTGAGTCAATTCTTCAGAGCAATTGTCCTGTTGTGTTTTGGGACAGCAGACATACATTTGATTATTGTAAAGAAGCAGTTCATCAAAGCCTAGTTAGATTTCATTAATTTTCTACCTTTATGCCCAAAGTATTTTTTTTCCTTCCCTCCAGGTGCTGAAAACAGTTCTGATACAGAAAGTGCTCCATCTCCAACTCCAGCAGAACCTGCTAAACCGAGTGAAGAAACTCCACCGGAGAGTGCTGCTTCAAAAGTAACCACTGAGGCGACAGCAGAACAAGAGTCTACTGTTAAACCTGCAACCAGCACATCTCCCTCCTTAACGGCCCAAAGTGTATCAACAGCTGAAAGTCAGAACCCTGAGCCACAGGTCAAGGAAGAAATAAATAATGAGGCAGAAGAACCCATGGAGGTTGACAGTAGAAGCCATGCAGTTGAAGCTAAACCTGTGATTACTCTTCCAGTACATACCAAAGTAGAACCTGTAGAGACTGAAATGAGGCTACCAGAGAATATTCAAGTGAAAATAGAGAGTGATACCAAAGAGAGAGAGATGGAGAAACCCAAGGAAAAGTCGGAACCAGAGGAGATGGACTATAGTCTGTCACAACAGGTTAATACAGCGAGACAAGAATCCCATTCAGATAATGATTCGAGTGCCACCTGTAGTGCTGATGAGGAAGTTGATGGAGAACCTGACAGACAAGGGTGAGTTTAATTGTTTAGTGTTCAAATATTGCCATCTTTAACAAGCTGTTTAAAAAGTGGGTTTACTTAACAATGATCCAAAAACTGGCATTCAAGATGCTCCAGGCATGAGTTTCCGTGAAAAGTAACTCTGTGGTGCTTCTAGTGGGGAGAGGAAGATCTTGCTGCTGCAGGATTTTCTGATATTTAAAAATTGGTGGCCAACTGAAAAAATGAATGTGGGGTATTTTGTAAATGCCCCCATCTATCCACTAAGAAACTCAGTAGTAATTGTGTAACTGGATCTGTCCTGAAGTTCTTTGCTTTGTTTTGTTTGTTGCTTTTGTACAATAACAAACAAATCTACACATTCAGAAGTAGATTTGGAGTATTTTTTACAGTGTGCTTGGTTAGTGCAGGAAGACACATGGGCCCTCCATTCCCTTCAGTGAAAACTGTTAAAATGTAGAGCGAAAAATTTGGAGATGGAGTTGTTTTAATTGATTCTTGCTCTCACAAACCGAGTCTAGTGGAATGCATCCAAAACTCCTTGAATTTGGCAGGGGAAACAGTCTGAATGTATCTTTCAGTCAGAGATGAAACGTGCCTTAAAAAAAAAATAAAAATCTAGGGGCATAAAATATTGATGTTTTAGTTACCTGTTAATATTTCATGTTCATTTGCTTGTATAACCTCTAGAGTCCTGTAGCCAGTTAGCGCCGTTGAACCACCTTATATCAATCAGTGGGACTGAACCTCTTGAAGGCCATTAATAATAGAGTAGTAGAATTATTTCTCACTCTTACCCGTCAGTGTCCGTAAATGAATGGGCAAGCATCCTGAGAAATGGATGACCCCTTTTCTCCAAAGTGGACCATGCAGAACTTCCTACTTCCTGGGAACTTGGCCCTAAACCCTGGGGATAAACCCCGTGAGCGTATGAGGCTCGAAGTGGAGAACGCTGCTTGTCCGTGGAACCATTTATCTGCTGGGGGATGGCTGACACCCCTGGTATTTGTGGTCTTTTTAGTGCTCTGTTGGTGCAGTTCCTGCGTAACCGTCGCGTAGCGTCGGGGCCAGTGCTCTCTCTCACTCAGTGGCCTTAATATACGCACGGTACCAAGGAGAGCTGTTAAATGTCAGCAGTATCCAGTATCACTGTCCTGCATGTGATCTTTCGAAGAGTCCAGCTGATGGTGTTTCTGGGCTCTCTTGCCTCTTCAGACATCATCTTTCCACTTCACAAATATATTAACCCTCCCTGTGGAAGCAGTCTATTGTATACTATGGTTTATTTATTTCCTGTGGACTAAATAGTGCTTCCTATTTATTTTTTTTTTTCCCCAAAGCGTCCTTTGTAAAGAAGGTTGTGTTCTTGCAGTACCGTGCACATAGAAACTCCATAAATTACTGGTGCTGGAGATACTGAACACTTCTTTTGGTATTTCTGTGTGTTAGAAAAATACAGTAGCATCTGTTGCCTGTTCTACCAGATGTGCTGTGGGACAAAACACAACATAATTCTGATTTTTTTCAGCTGCTTGTCCAGTGTGTTAAATGTGTTGGTTTTTTGAAGATAAGAGTACTTTGGCCTGTACATTTTTAAAGATATTTAATCCTTGTGGGTTTTGGTGATATTTTTCCCTTTCTTCTCTCTCTTTTTCCAGTATCTTCAGCAGGGAGTCAAAGCCATCGCTGTTAAATCCCACTGGGTCAATACTGGTATCATCCACGATAAAGCAAGGACAGATGGACCTGCAACAGCTTCAGCACCGAGCTGCTGTCATACCACCTATGGTAATTTTTTTTCTATTTTTATTTTTTTAAGTGAGATTTGAAGGGGAATTTTTATTGTCTCTAACACTAATTGCAACACAGAAGCAGCAAAAAAATCGTCAAACAAATGAAGAAATAAATTATTTGCTTTGTTATCATGCTTTTGAGCGTGGAAGTGAAGTACAAGTACATGAGGAATAGCTTAAAAACAGGTGTGGACCATTTGAAACACTCAGACTCCGACCGCTGCTGTGGAGGAGTTGGGCAAGATAGTGACTTTATGAAGTGGCTCTATTAAAATCCCTGATGTTAATGCCTTCCCCTCCTTGCAGGTGTCTTGCAGCCCCTGTACTGTCCCTGTTGGCACACCAGTGAGTGGTTACGCGCTCTATCAACGGCACATTAAAGCAATGCACGAGTCAGCGCTGCTGGAGGAGCAACGCCAGAGGCAGGAGCAGCTGGATATGGAGTATCGAAGTGCTGTGAGCCCATGTGGCACTTCCAAGAGCCCTAATGTTGAGTGGGAAGGTAGGGGTTTGGTTTTTTACATCTGTTATGGAAATAGCCCTGCGTTTTATGTCCATGTGTTACACTGCTGCCTCATTTGAGGTTGAAAGTTTAGTGTACTGATAATTACTGCTTTTTGATGGCATTTGATTGAAGGAAGCCATCTACTGTAGAGATCTTGCTGTAGTTACAGCGTTGGGGAACTACCTTTTTAGCACCTTTAGATAAGACAGAAAAACTGGCTTCATTTGCACGAAATCCAAAAATAAGATCTTCCTGAATCAATCTCTGTAGAAACATCAGGTGTGCAGGAGAGAGGGCCTAGATGATTGTGAAGGTGGGAGTGAATTGCTGAAGGACTGTGAACACAATTAAAAGGGATGTTTTGCTGCACTGGAGTACGTATGTGGACATTGAACCCTCAAGTAGGGCACAAAAGCTTTTGCAGAACTGTCTTACTGTAGCCTGTGTGTCCACAGAAAGGCTGTGTGAAAGGTTCCTTCTTTTGGGAATGTGATGGTTGGTTGCTTTTGTATATGTAGAGGACTCTTGGAGGTAGGGTTTGAACTGAATTCAGCTATCTGGACCTGTGCTTCCTGAACGTGGCTCTTCGTGTGACCTTTGTACACGATCACGTTTAGAAAGCAAGAGAAGTTTTTCAAAGCTTTGGCTAGGACAGAAGAACATATTCAATTAAGCTGAACCTCAATGCTATTTTTTCACTGAAACATTTATTCCTGCTGAATGCATCTGACACGGGAGTAGGCCCGTTGTTCAAATTGTGCTGTAAACTGGACGCTTTGACTCTTTAATTTCTAATCCAGAGTTCTTTTCTTACTGGTAATTTAACCTTCACAGGCAAACCGGTGGCCTATATGCCTTATGCTGAGGTCAAGCGAGCAATAGAACAGGAAGCACAAGTGCAAAATACAGCAACGAGGTCAGCGTCCCCATACAGGCTGTCCCCAAGAGAAGTCAATAAAGCCTCTCCCCAGCCTGATATGAATGCAGCTCGCTATAGTGTCCCGCCAGGTAAATATTTTGTTACCTATCTTAGTGATACGTAGGCTTCCTTTAGAAGCTGGACTTCTGTGATTTGATGTAGTGTCAACAATTCATGAATTAACAGAAGAAAACAGGTTGGCTTCTGAGTGTGCATGTATTTTTCTAGCTCCAGTGAGGTTGTATTTTTGTTCTTTATTGTTACATCAGCTGCATAACTTGTATTTTATTAAGCAAATGGGATGATCTGAAAAGTATTGGAACAGCACAGGGACCAAGTCATCAAGAGTTTTTCAGCTTATTGCAAGTACCACCGTATTCATGGGTGGCTCTTCTCATGAAAGGAGGAGTTGAGAAAAAGAGAAGGTTGCTGCTGTCCTTGGCATTAGTTTCTGACTGTAAATGCTTCATATTATCATCTGAATGTTTTATAAAGCAGTGAAATAACTAACAAGTCTTACCTCTGAAACTTTGATTATTGCTTTTCCCTTCAAAGTATATTGTCATGCTAAGAAAAGGCAAAATCAGGGAAGCTTAGATTATATTTAAAGAATAAGAACTTTCTTTAAAAAGAGGAAAACAGCAAAAAACTTGAATATACCCTGGGCTGCTATTTTTAAAAGCTTAGTTTTCAGAGTCTGCGATTTTACAGCGCAGCTTTTGCCTTTTCTTTTTGAACTTTGGTGCAAGGTTATTCTCTGTTTGGTTTCTGTGTATAACATACACTTGGACATAATGAATGTGAGAGCTGTAAATACAGCTAGATAGCTTTGGGGTATTGTGAGGCAATTCCCACCAGAAATTGTCAGATAAACTGTGCTATTTCTGTTCTTCTTGTCTCTCTAACAACTAGCAGAGCTGGAACAGACTGTAATTTCTCATGTACAATTTTCCCCCCAAGTTCTCCAGCCAGCACCTCACCAAGTAATAACCAATATACCTGAAGGAGTCCGCCTTCCAACAACCAGACCCACTAGACCACCACCACCACTCATTCCATCCTCCAAAACAAGTGTGCCATCAGAAAAACCTTCTTTCATCATGGGAGGCTCAATCTCACAAGTAAGAAATTGTTACATGAAAATCTGCGTTTCTATGTTTTGGCTTTTTTGGGTTTTTTTTGCCTTTTCACCTGTACTCAGGGCATGTCACCTTGAAAAGGCCAGGAATTACAGATGCCTTAGGAAACAGACCATGTTGCAGTTACTTTATATTTAGTAGCACGTTTGAGGATGTCCAGTTTGGGTGAACTGCGTTTCCAAACTATCAGTGACACTACACTCCTGCTGTTCTGCGCTTTGATACTTCTCAGGGTTGTACTGTAGCGTTTTCAGATAGGATCACCGTCGTACTGACATTCTCCTTTAAACACAGATGATAATCTTCATTCCAGAAACAAGAATTAACATATGTTTGCTGTTTCAGGGAACACCTGGCACTTACCTAACATCCCATAGTCAAGCTTCCTACACCCAAGAAACTGCAAAGCCGTCAGTGGGTTCTATATCTCTTGGGCTGCCAAGGCAGCAGGAGTCAGCTAAATCTGGTAAGGAAAGAAAAGCTGAAATGTGTTTTATGTAGACTATTTAGTAGCTCACAATTGAAGAAAAAAAACCCAAACCCAACCTTTTTCTTTCTCTTCTTCTAAATAGCTTCCTTGCCCTATATCAAACAAGAAGAATTCTCTCCCAGAAGCCAGAATTCCCAACCTGAAGGACTCCTGGTCAGGGCACAACATGAAAGTGTGGTTCGAGGTAAAGAAAATTGTACGGATTAAGAAACTTTGTCAGAGCCTGAGAAAACAGAGGAAATGAACTGCTAGAGTTCAAACTGCTGAAGTGTGATTTTTAAGTATCATATGGTGTATCTGTTCCCTGTTTTCTGAGGCATGTGTTTTTGTAGATAGCTCCTCCTGTCTGCCTGTCTCTTTTAAAAACATGTGTTTCAAGGCATGCCCCTTTTGAAATTAAGTTGTTCTCTAGAGCATATGCAGAGCAATGCCCAAATACATCAAAAGAAAAGAAACTAAATACCGTGATTGATTGTTTCACGTCCTATAAAAGACTTCTAGTTTGTGAAAGAGGAAATAATAGTATGCATTTGAGGCAATTAAATTAAACAGACGTTTTCCCTGTGTTTTAGTGTAAACTAACAGCTCTCACTAGAATTTTTAATTATTTCAAATAGAGAAGCTACTTTTGTTTGTTTTTTTTTAATTTTCTTATTTATCAGGATGTCTTATTATCTCAAATCAGGTACCACAACAATACAGGAGGGAAGTATAACACGAGGAACACCAACCAATAAAGTTTCTGTTGAGACCATTCCTTCTTTGAGAGGCTCCATAACTCAGGTATTTTTTTTTCCCTTGCTGAAAGAGCCTGTAGCAAAACACCACATTTAAATTATCACCATGAATCTATTTGCAAGTCTGAAAAAGAAAACAAATATTGCAGAGTAGGAACTGCCTCAAAAAAAAGAAATTTTAATACAGTCAGGTGGTCCGATCCCACTGTTGCTGAAGTCGGCATTACCGTGATTTCATCTTCATCTATGTGAGTCTTTAAACTTCTTCAATAAAACCACCAGAGCCTTTGCTATACCTAACTGAAGGTGTATTAGCAGCTTTCAGGAATATAGCATCACACTGAAGTTCAAATACTAAAATCAACTGT
Source organism: Baryphthengus martii (assembly GCA_013396935.1). Lineage (NCBI taxonomy): Eukaryota > Metazoa > Chordata > Aves > Coraciiformes > Momotidae > Baryphthengus > Baryphthengus martii. Next base: position 325,488 of record VWZK01010035.1, on the reverse strand, counting down.
GACTAGTTTTGCACAGATGATATTTAGTGCAAAAAAGGTAAATTAAGCCCTTTTGTCTCATCATCTTTTAAATGCAACTGTTTTGCTTGATTTAGGGTCTGTGGTTACAGACCAATAGGACAGTTCTCCTCTGAGAAGGGCAGGTGTCATTGCTTTGGATAGAAATAAAACCTGATGACACCATTAAGTATGCACATGCTATCTTCCCACAAAATGGTGTTGTAGGGTAAATGTTGATATACGGATCATTTAAATACTTTTGTAATATTGTGCTCCCTGTTCTTCTCTCTGTATTTTTCACAAGGTAGCAAATCGCTTACAAATAATCTTACTAATATGTAGGTTGGCTGTCTAATAATAGAGTACAGAAGTTGGAGCCATACTGCTTGATAAAGTAATTAGTTTTCTAGACCTAAAAAAAATGTTGGGGGGTTTGAGTTTTGTTTTTTTTTTTTCTCCCCTTAAATGCAGGGTACACCAGCTCTGTCCCAGTCTGGCATAGCAGCTGATGCATTGTTGAAGGGAACCATCACCCGGCTGGCTACAGAGGACAGCAGCCCGGAGAAGTGCCGAGAGGAAGCTTCAGCCAAAGGCCATGTTATTTATGAAGGCAAAAGTGGGCATATTTTATCTTACGATAGTGAGTATTTGTATATTCTACCTGATCAAAGTCGAGGCTTAAGCAGGTTCTGCTTTTATAATCCATAACTGAAGTGTGTCTGGTTCCAAGTGGGTAGATACAAACCTTAGTCATGGGGATGCCATTTGGGAGAGGTAGTGATCTGCCTGTGGTTTTGAGGGTCTGAGAATTAAAGTGGTCCAGAAATTGTGCCTGTGTTCTGGAGAGTCTCCTGTCCTATGTATTTAAAATAGAGCTGAACTGTTCAATTGCTGTGCCATTTGTTTCTAATTTGTACTGGAATATTTTTATTTTGGGAGGTTAAACATCAAATTTTAAAATGATCTATATTAAAATCAAAACAAATGTATTATTTAACTTTGAACTTCCATTGAAATACTGATAAATGAGCACCTGTTTGGACAAAAATATTTTTTTAACAAACCATAAAAGATCCTTTTAGATTGAGATTTAATGTTACAGCATCATAGAATGGTTTGGGTTGAAAGGAGGCTTTAAAAGTCCTCAAGGGCAGACCTCTGCAGTGACAGGGACATCTTCAACCAGAGCAGGTTGCTAAATTCTGCTGAAGCTGTAAAAGTATTAACAATGTGTGGTCACGTTAAATGTAATGCTCATCTGTTTTTTGGGTTTTTTTATTGTCCACATTTTCTAACTACANGTTTTTTTTTTTTCTCCCCTTAAATGCAGGGTACACCAGCCCTGTCCCAGTCTGGCATAGCAGCTGATGCATTGTTGAAGGGAACCATCACCCGGCTGGCTACAGAGGACAGCAGCCCGGAGAAGTGCCGAGAGGAAGCTTCAGCCAAAGGCCATGTTATTTATGAAGGCAAAAGTGGGCATATTTTATCTTACGATAGTGAGTATTTGTATATTCTACCTGATCAAATCGAGGCTTAAGCAGGTTCTGCTTTTATAATCCATAACTGAAGTGTGTCTGGTTCCAAGTGGGTAGATACAAACCTTAGTCATGGGGATGCCATTTGGGAGAGGTAGTGATCTGCCTGTGGTTTTGAGGGTCTGAGAATTAAAGTGGTCCAGAAATTGTGCCTGTGTTCTGGAGAGTCTCCTGTCCTATGTATTTAAAATAGAGCTGAACTGTTCAATTGCTGTGCCATTTGTTTCTAATTTGTACTGGAATATTTTTATTTTGGAAGGTTAAACATCAAATTTTAAAATGATCTATATTAAAATCAAAACAAATGTATTATTTAACTTTGAACTTCCATTGAAATACTGATAAATGAGCACCTGTTTGGACAAAAATATTTTTTTAACAAACCATAAAAGATCCTTTTAGATTGAGATTTAATGTTACAGCATCATAGAATGGTTTGGGTTGAAAGGAGGCTTTAAAAGTCCTCAAGGGCAGACCTCTGCAGTGACAGGGACATCTTCAACCAGAGCAGGTTGCTAAATTCTGCTGAAGCTGTAAAAGTATTAACAATGTGTGGTCACGTTAAATGTAATGCTCATCTGTTTTTTGGGTTTTTTTATTGTCCACATTTTCTAACTACATTCTTGTAAACTTTGCCAGCTATTAAAAATGTTCGTGAAGGAACAAGGAGCCCAAGAACTGCTCATGAAATAGGCTTAAAGAGAAGCTATGATACAATGGAAGGAAACATAAAGCAAGGGATGTCCATGAGGGAGTCTCCAGTGTCTGCACCGCTGGAAGGTAAAACCAGCTGCTTCCAAGGCATTTTGTGTTTTATCCAAACCTTTTCCATTGATGTTAAGATTATTTAGAGTTATTTTATGGAGCAGACTAAAAAAGAAAATAGATTTAAATCTTCGGCTACTAACCAAATCCATGTAATAGCCGCTACAATTAAAGGATGCTGCAAATATGTCTGCAGTAGATACTGGTTTTCCTCCTGTCTTGCGGGTGTGTTACTGTAACGGAGGGTAGCTCAGCCAGCACTTACTCCTCTCGGTAGACCTGACACATATAACTGGTTCTTCATAGTCCCAGCAGATTGTCCCAGAGTTCAAACAGCCCTGAGTCATACTGGCATGGACACTCTGGGCACACCCATTAGCTCAGTACTGGTCTTGGCCACAACCTAGTAACTCGGTGACACGTTGGTGTGACCTTTTGCATTCCTGCAATGAACCTCTTGGATTATGCCAAGGAGAAGACTTGCACAGCTGCCCTATCCTGGTTTAGGGCATCCCTAGTATTATTTTGATTTAATAACCTGTAACCAAACAAAGACTGCAAAGGTCAAGTCAAGCTATTTTATAACTTTTCTTGTTTTGTTTTGGTTTTTTTATGAAAATACAAATGCAAGAAAATGTTTCGTGCCTAAACTATGGGGTCTTACTCCCTACGTGCATCTTGTCCCATTTGTGGGTAGGCCTTAGGCTATTTTGTGTACATTTTCATCAGATGGAACAATACAAATAAGAGATCTCTAGGCCGTGTATAGAAATTCAGTGTTGCCTTTATGCTGTTGATGCATTTGGCCCATCCTTGGGCTCTTCTGGTGTTTGAGAAGCTGCTCTGCTACGGCATCAAAGTATCTTGTCACTCTGACACATTTTCTGTCCTCAAACTGGAAAATCAGGAGGTCTTTGGGGGTTTGATTTAGATCCTAACATAGCAACAGTAAATTCAGCTATTCTCAGATGATCCAATAGGAACTTTGATTAATTTTGAAAATGCCAAGGTATATTTTGGGGGGGGATGTTTTGTTTTTTTTTACTTTTTGTTCCACTTCCCATCATGAACGCCTTGCTTTACTAGGTAAAGAAATGGAAGTGGAGCACAGGAGAAGCAGTAACTGCTTTTGGGACAAGAGTTAAGCTAATTATAAAAAAACACCTATGTTTTCTAAATATGTTAAAACTTGCAACAGTGTAATAGCATGAATACTAGAACTGAAAGGTCTTTTTTATAGGGCAGGATGGTGTTTATAACACGTTGATACAATACCTAGCCTCGTGAGTCTGGGCCCTCTGGGCACTACCATGATACAGATGCTATCTGTAATGTTTGGTAGAAGGAGGAGGAGTTTTGTTGTTACGGGGATTTATTTTGAACACTTGTTTAATTCTCTAAATTATGTTCTTTTCTTCATGTTAGGTTTAATATGCCGTGCACTGCCTAGGGGTAGCCCACATGCTGAACTAAAAGAGAGAACGGTGTTGTCTGGCTCTATAATGCAAGGTAAAGTATTCCAAGTTTACAAGGCAAGCATTAATTGCATCCTTAAAAAGCTGGATTGCTGAACCTTAAAACTGTTAGTAACAGTGGTAGCTGTGTTAAAAGTGGAGCTTATTTTATTAAATGTGTTTTCAGAGCGTAAATCAGCAGCTTTCTGATATGCTGTGTACAAAGCTAGAGTGTAAACGTAGCTTTCATCTTCAGAGGTCTGGGAAATTGTTAGACTTCATTAAAAGTGCTAATTACCAAGTATTCACATCTCAAAAAGTCTGTTTTACAAAAAGAAATAAAAGGCTATTTCCTTTATTTCAGCATCTGAAATAGCTTGGGATGTGGGGATGCTCTCAGTAATATATTGAATATTTGTTCAGCATTAAAAAATCGCCAAAGAGATAGTCTTCAGAATATGTTATTGTTGACTGTAGCTAACCAAAGTTCCATGGCTATAGCTAACCCAAGTTCCATGTTATATCATATAGTTAGTTATTCTGTTTATGTTCCATGTTATATCATATAGTTAGTTATTCTGTTTATGAAAGAGACTCAGTAGTTATTAATACCAGTAATGTGAATCTTTTTCTATAAAAGGCACACCAAGAGCAACAGCTGAAAGTTTTGAAGAAGGCTTGAAATACCCTAAACAGATTAAGAGAGAGTCACCTCCCATAAGGACATTTGAAGGAGCCATTACTAAGGGGAAACCATATGATGGAGTCACTACTATAAAAGAAATGGGTCGTTCCATCCATGAAATCCCAAGACAGGACCTGTTAAGCCAGGAGAGTCGCAAGACTCCTGAAATGGTGCAGACAAGCAGGCCGATCATAGAAGGCTCCATATCTCAGGTAACTACAACAAGCACTGCAAGACTCAAACAGCTGTTACAGACTCGGGAGTGAATCAATTCAGGATATTTGAATAACAACAAACGGCGAGGGGTGTTTTGTTGTAAGAAAGCTGCCAACTTAGAAAGCTTAAAAATATATTCTGTGTATTAGAAAAATTCTGACACTCACCTGTGGGGAACACATTTGCAAGCGAACGTGAGAGAACTAAGTAAAGCACTAAGATCCAGTTGTAGTCTGTGTTAATGTGACAGAAGCAGTGAACTATAGTGTCAGCCATGTGAGTTTTTTAGCACAAGCGAAACGTTGGCAGGATAACCTTACCTGATCTTTTTCTCCTTTTCAGGGCACACCCATAAAATATGAAAGCAGCTCTGGCCAGTCTGCCATCAAACACAATGTAAAATCTTTAATCACTGGACCAAGCAAGCTCCCCCGTGGAATGCCTCAGCTGGAAATGGTGCCAGAAAACGTGAAGGTGGTGGAGCGAGGAAAATACGAAGATGTGAAGACCGGGGATGCAGTACGTTCCCGTCACACGTCAGTAGTCAGCTCTGGTCCCTCTGTTCTCAGGTCAACTCTTCATGAAACTCCCAAATCACAGCTGAGCCCTGGGATTTATGATGATACCAATGCTCGGAGGACACCTGTGAACTATCAGAGCCCAATGTCCAGGAGCTCACCTATGATGAATAGAGTTAGTGAGGGTATGTTGTTCCTACCCAGAGTAAGACAAGAAGTTTTAATAACTTAATTTGAAACTTATTTTTAAACTTTCTGTAATCCATTCTACTTTCTTTTATTCTAATGGCTTCTCTTAATTTGGAGGGTGGCTGGGAGGAATTTTGGAAGCTGTTAATTGAAGTAAGAAAATAAAAATCTGCCACATTGTAACAGGGAGGTGGGAAGGCAGTTCATTCTCAATTTGCATTTGGTTACGGGTCCCATTGAAAGTGTTACTTACAAGGGTGATGTTTTAAGGGCAGAAGCTATTTCTGGATTATAGAGGTATCTGGTGAGGAAGATATGGTGGTGAATTGTAAGCAATCTTAGTTTTAGGCTTTAGATTTTTCACCAGAAATAGTGTGTAGTATAAAATATTCTGTCATTTATTGTGTCAGATTTCAGGGTCATCTAGAAGGTTCCTTCGGAGCCAGTGTATACTTACAGTTGAATTTTCTATTGCAAAAGGTACATTTTATTAATTTGGGTTTTGCATTGGTTTTAGCTGGAATATCTTCTGGGAAGCCAGCAAATCATGAAAGAAAAAACACACTTACTCCGACACAGAGAGAGAGTGTGCCGGCAAAATCTCCAGTCCCAGGGGTTGATCCTGTAGTAGCTCACAGTCCTTTTGACCCTCATCACAGAGGGGCAACTCCAGAAGTCTATAGGAGTCACCTCCCTCCTCATTTAGATCCTGCCATGCCATTTCACAGGGCTTTGGATCCTGGTAAATATGTTTATGTTGTTGGTTTTTTTATAATTATAGGAATATTGTATGCTTTGGTGTGCAGAAAAGGTGCCTTTAAAAGGCAATTATCAATGGTCAGATATAATTTATAAGAGGCTGTATTTCTATACTGTTGTCATTTGATTTCAGTTTAGTGGGGAGTTTAATAAGTTTCCTGGTTAGATATTCTTGTATAGTACTGTAACTTTCTTTTCAAAGTCTCTTCTCTAATACCTGTCTCCAGTCAGGATTATTGAGCTTTTTCTGTCTGCATACACTGTATAAATTCAGTAAAACATCAGCATTAAAACGCTAATTTAATTCATTTGGCACTGACTAGAGAGAACCAACAGCACTTCTCATTGAAGCTATATCAACATCTAAAACTTTCTATTTGATATCACCTATACTGATTCCTAAATCTCTTTTTTTTTTTCCCCCCTTCACCTTCAGCTGCTGCTGCTTACCTGTTCCAGAGGCAGCTCTCACCCACCCCAGGCTACCCCAGTCAGTACCAGCTTTACGCGATGGAGAACACCCGACAGACAATCCTCAATGACTACATTACCTCACAGCAGATGCAAGTCAATTTACGTCCTGATGTAACGAGAGGATTATCTCCTAGAGAGCAAACTTTAGCTCTCCCGTACGCAGGAGCGAGAGGTACGCCTGTGGTTTTTCTCATGTCCTTTAAAGTGTGGTTTGGGTACGAGGTGTGGTTTGGTTGCTTGGCTGGTTTGGTTTGTTGCTGCTTATAAATATTTGTTTGGATGGATGCATGTCTACAAGTGGTATCTATAGATGGGTTTGCAAATGGGTTGTCATACATCTAACTGGCTTTTGTGGATCTGAAGGGAAACTACATGTGTAAACAGTACTGTTAAAAGGAAGGCTGTAAGGCTTATTAGTAGCTTTCAAGAAGCTAGACTGGTTTTTGTTGGTTTAAATTGATACTCAGAAGCATATTTAAGTCACCTTCAAACTTCAGAGAAAAGAACTGTATCAAAATGAGAGCTTCTTCAACATGAAAATAAAAGCAACAGCTAAAAGGGTAAGGTTTGTGAAAAACACAGTGATTGTTTAAAGAGGTTATGGTAGAGAGTTAACAAATGTGTATGAGCTGTTGCAGAGTCGGGGAAATACAAAAAGACATCTTGCAAAAACGTAACTCCTCAAAGAACGGAAATCTTGACAAGTTATGTAAGACCATAAAAGTCAAAAGGAACCATTTATAAAGCCAAATAAACTAGTAGCTACTTCAGATATACCAGAGGCAAGAAACTTGACAAGGAAACTGTAGGAACTGATAAATCATCCAAAGTCAGAAGTAACGCTTTAGAAGATAAGGCCGTTCCAAAAAGTCAGTTCACTGTGGAGAGGTTTATATTTCTGTGATGGAGTTCTGTATGGGACACAAGTTTGAAAAATTCTTTCACATTGAAATGTTGAGCAAAGTCTTAGAACAAAATAATAAAATGAACAGTTAGTGGATATGATAATCTGCCCGTCTCTTAGATGGGTTTTGATAGTTACTGGTAGAATGGAAGATAACGAATATGAAGGAATTAGGCTGGTAGGGCTAATTAGCTTGGGGGTAAGATACAAGATCTTGTAGTGTTTAAATTGGTTGGAAAAGGAAGGATAAATGTTTTTTCTAGTAAGGGAAGTTCCACTGGAGTTCCAGTGGGACTTGTGTATTTCAGCTTTTCGTTTCATTTTATGAATGTAAAAGGTCTGAGAAAGAGAGTGAGTGATGTCAGGTAATACCATTTTGCTAAAAGATGGGATTATTGAGTAGAGCTGAACTGTATTTTTTCAAAGGGCAATTAAAGGGAGTGCTTAGAAATGCAATTTGTGACTTAGTGTGTTCCTACATTGCCGATTGCTGGATCTAAGAGAATATAAGCAGCCAAAATACGATGTTGCACTTGCCTTATTCTTGTATTTTTTTTCCACTAACCATTTGCTGCTGACTATTCAACGAACAGAATATATAATGTGTGGATCGTTGGTCTGTCCTTAGTCTTACATGTGTCATCTCCTAACAGGAATTATTGACCTGAACAATATGGCTCCCACTATCTTAGTGCCTCATCCTGGAGGAACAAGCACCCCACCCATGGAGAGAATCACGTACATCCCTGGTACCCAGCTGACATTCCCTCCCAGGCCTTACAATCCTGCTTCTCTGTCACCAGGTAAGAGCTCTTGTGTTTTGGTGATGTCTCTAATCATCTGACATGCTGAGATAATTGAGAGTCTTTATTTAGCTTTTGTTAATACCATGCTTTGATGTTTTCTCAGGTGATGCTTTTTTGCATGCACTTCTCACTTGGATAGCGAAAGTTTTCTTAACGATATCCTTTGTAGTTACGGTAGCAGCTGAAGGAGCACTGACAAAATTCAGAATTTGGTTCACTCTGTCAGGTCTTTATTTATAGCCATTTGATTATGATTTCACTAACCTCATATTACATGTGTTGAAGGGTGGAATTTGGGTCTATAAGCTGTTCAGTTTCTAACTGTATAGAAACCACTTTAGTAAAATGCTATTGAGCCCTCCACTGTCACTGTCTGTTAAGCTTTTGTCTTCCTAGATAAGTGGATAGTCTTGACTGGAATAAAAATGTGTTTGGGAAATTTTTCTCTAAGTGGAAAGCAGAATATATTGCCGAGGTTAATTGGCATCAAATTATGCTTGAGTATCTCTCTTTGCTACTTCATTTTATCCTGTGAACCTTCCAGGACACCCTACACACCTGGCAGCTTCTGCAGCTGCAAATGCTGAAAGGGAACGGGAGAGAGAGAGGGAGAAGGAACGGGAAAGGGAGAGGGAACGTGAGCGAGAGCGGGAGAGAGAACGAGAACGAGAGCGGGAGAGAATTGCTTCAGTCCCTGCCGAACTTTATCTTCGACCAGGTGAGTGCACATTGCTACAACTGGATCAGTTGTCTTGTGTAGCCACTGTTAGCAGCGCGCAGTTTGTTAACCCTTCAGTCTGCACTGAGGGCAGGTTCCTATTACCTGGCACTTGTGGTCATAACTGCAGCTTCTGCAAGTATCAGGCTCCTTGATGGTTTTCTCATACCAGTGTAGTACTGAGGGAGCGGTGGGAACCCCAGTTATCACAAGCACAACTTGCATGTCATTCAGAGCATAGTAAACAGAACGCTACCGTTTCAACCTTTAGTACGTAGTCACGTCTAGAGTGGTGGAGGCAACTGGGGGAGGAAATGGAGGAGACGGCATCGATACGTAGTTGTGTGTTGTTGTAAGAGTGATCTAAACACATTTTTTGGTTTGTCCCCTTCTGCTCTATGTCCTGCAGGTGCAGAGCAGCCTGGCAGACCTGGCAGTCATGGCTACGTTCGGTCCCCGTCCCCTTCCATTAGAAGCCAGGAAAACATCCTGCAGCAAAGGCCTAGTATTTTTCAAGGAACCAATGGGACAAGTGTAATCACACCTTTGGATCCTGCTGCTCAGCTACGTATCATGTATGTCTTATAAGTTATTGTTGCAGAGATACCTGTTCTAATAATGAACTTATTAAAAGGTGCATTTAGTCTGAGGAAAATAGTGCAAAATGAGGATGTATCACTATGTGACTGCTGTTGGACTTACTGAAAATGATCCACTGCATTTGTACCGGTCTAGTTTGGATAGAAATTAGCATCACAAAAGCTCTCCTTTGTTGTGTGCATGATAGGGCTCTAGATCTTTTTTTCATGTGATATAATTCAGAATATTCAATGTTTGCCAACAGGCAGCTCACCCCTGGAGCTCCCTCTATTACTCAAGGGTTGCCAGCTTCCCGTTACAATACTGCTGCTGATGCTCTCGCAGCACTCGTAGATGCTGCAGCCTCTGCTCCTCAGATGGAAGTTGCCAAAGCGAAGGAGAACAAGCACGAAGGAACCCGGATAGAAGAGAATATGGGACGCCGGTCAACTGTGGTTACTGAACAGCAGCAAATGGAACAGAAGACACTGGAGGTAGAAAAGAGGCCTGTCCAGTGCCCCTATACATCTGCAAATTTTTCTGGTGGCAAGTCCCAGGGACAGTCTTCAACAGTAGTCTATTCAGAGGCTGGTAAAGAGAAAGGACCTCCTCCTAAATCCAGGTACGAGGAAGAGCTGAGAACTCGAGGAAAGACCACAATTACTGCTGCTAACTTCATAGATGTGATCATCACTCGACAGATTGCTTCAGACAAGGATGCACGAGATAGGGGCTCTCAAAGTTCAGATTCTTCCAGTAGTTGTACGTATCTTAGTAACTATCTACTTCTTTGCTGTCTGTCTTAGCCTTGTAGGGAAATAATAAGATGTGAAATGATTCTAATGTTTAATGACAAAATACTCAGCTCTGCACAGTAGAAGCACTTCATTGACAAATACAATTTTTGCCTATCGTGGCTCAAGATTCTTGCAAAAACAGAGCTATTTGCTTATTTTGGATTCCGTGCTACAACGTGAAATACAGGATGATAATAATAAGACTAACCTTATCAGGAAATCTAAAATGATTCGGTTTACGTTGGAACACTGTTTTGTGGAAGTATTTGTATCACCATGGTTACCATGAGAAAAAGACTGGTTTGACTTTCATTTCACTGGTGTCAGTTTAATGGAAGCGCTAGTGTTGCTGTGTATAGGCAACAAAGATGTTCTGTGATATTTACTCCTTATCCCACAACCTCTGCTTGATATTCAGTATCCTCTCACCGGTATGAAGCTCCTGGAGATGCCATTGAGGTGATTAGCCCTGCAAATTCGCCTGTACCTGCTCAAGAAAAGCTACAACCCTATCAACAAGAGACACCTAAACCAAGCCAGGCAGAGAGTAAGTTTATCTGCACATACAAATATTCTCACCGTTATCTTGCTTATATTTACCAGCTGCAAGGGCTCATAATAAAGATAAAATATCTTGGGAGTCTGTAAGGGACTGCTTAGCACATGCTTAATTTTTCAGAAACTTTTGTTGGAAGTATGTTTTTGCAGAGATCTGTGGAAAAACTAGCCAAACGTATTGGAACTGACACTTGGCATTAACCAGAGCTCCTTTACATTACAGTGTAGCTGATTTAATAAGAAATTTATTTTCAGTATATTCTTTAAAATGACTCCGTATTGGTGTCGATGCCCACAATTTTTTACCTACTAGTAAAGCTCAAACTATTGTAGTACAGTTTGCAGGTGAGAAACGAGCTGAAATTCATCTGCGTTGTGGGATGAAGCTTTATTTAGCGATTCTAAACTGTAGGGCCTATATATGAAGGGGAAAACAGTGGTTATCACTCAGGATACCTAAAATCTAATACAGAAACACCTCATCTTTTACATTTGTAAGCATAGAACTTTCAAACCTTGACACTTCAGTAATACCATGTTAACAGATGGACCTTTTCTTCAACTAGATGACCCAAACAGGCAATATGAGGGGACAATTCACCGCTACAGGACACCACAGGAACCCCCTTCACCCCAGCAACCTCCACCTCCCTCTTCCCAAGCAGAAGGGATGGCCCATGTACCCAGGACCCATCGACTCATCACCCTCGCTGATCACATCTGTGTAGGTTTATTTGCACCCATCTTTTCAGATGTGAAAAGTGTTATATTTTGGTGATGAAAGCACAAGTTTTGGAACATGAGACCAAATCTGTAATTACGAGTTTTACTTGAGGACATTATACAATAATTTGTCTGAATTTATAATCGTCTCATTTGTTACAATCAGTCTCGTATTCGTCTCGTTCATGAATACATACGCTCTGGCCAAAAACTGACCAAGATCTCTCTTCTATTTTTTGAATACTACCAGCAAATTATTACACAAGACTTTGCAAGAAACCAAGCAGCTACTCAGGCCTCTCTGCAACCTCCCACCACTACATTCCAGAATTCCACCCCTGCTCCAACACCTGTTTCTACTCGGGCAAAGACATCGAATCGCTACAGTCCTGAGTCACAGTCGCAGTCTGTCCACCATCAGCGGCCAGGTGCTAGAGTGTCACCTGAAAATCTGTCTGACAAGTCCAGGGGAAGGTAACACATGTATTCATTTTAACTGCAAATATAATTAGTGACCAAATATGATATTTCTAAAAAATAACGCAGTAATCTTGATGTAGATCAGAAGTAGAGGTATCTTTTGGTCTTCCCTTTTTTTCAGGCAATATCATCTTGCATTGTTGTTGTCAATTGCTTGGCTCCATAACACAGTTTATAACTGTTTTTTTATGCTTAATCTCCAGTCTTTAGAGGGGTGAAGATGTTTGATTATGTAGAAATTATCAGAGTCATTATGGACAATTCAAACTCATCTTCTTGAGATCGCCAAGCATACTAAAGCATGTGACATATCTAACTAGACCTAAGCAGTTCTGTAACAACTGGAATGCAATTACATGTATTAACTACTGCTTGACATGCATTAAGAGTACTCATCTCTCTGAATTATGGATGTAGACCTGGAAAATCTCCAGAGAGGAGTCACGTCTCTTCAGAGCCCTATGAGCCAATCTCGCCACCTCAGGTCCCGGTTGTACATGAGAAACAGGAAAATGTTCTTTTGCTTTCCCAAAGAACTGAGCCTACTGAACAGAGGTATGTGTAAAAACGAATTTGAAAAATGTTCTATTCTGGATCTGTGCTGCAAACAGTATCTTTGTTAAAGAGCAGTTTAAGTGATCTTTTAGGTTGATCATTTTTATCCACTTCTGAAAACCGTGCAAGTAGTAGCTTAGATTTTTCCCCTGAGTTTCTTCATACTTTATTCTTTTTTTGAAAAAACTATGTAATTGGAATACTACTGCTTTTATCATCTTTATAAACAGCCTAGAAACTGCATATATTAAGATCTGACTGATCTTAATATATGATCTTTACAAAGACTGTAAATAGAAGGAGAAGCTAGGATGAGTATTTGGGCTTCTAGCTTAAAAATTTTTGCACTGCGACTTAGTAGGTGACAACTTAGCCAACGTGGAGGTGGCAAAGCAGGAGTAGGTGCCGTAATTTGCGAGAGCATCATCTCTGTACCGCTTTCTAGTCCAGGCAATGACATGGTCACTTTTTCTGTGAGCTGCAGAATCTTAAACCCTGTTATTTGGATAAAGCACGTGTTCTTGGAGAATCATTAGCCTTGTCTAGTCCCAAAAAAACAGGCTGAGGAAAGAGTCTCAAAGCTCATATGAATGTTGGCATTTTTTTCCAACTGCTTTTGGAAAGATTTGCATGCACATCTTGAAAAATGTTCTCTCTCTTTGGTTGTGGCAGGACTGACTCTCGCTCTCCAGGTAGTATAAGCTACCTGCCTTCGTTCTTCACCAAACTTGAGAACACTTCACCAATGGTAAAATCCAAGAAACAGGAGATCTTTCGAAAGCTGAACTCATCTGGTGGAGGTGACTCTGACATGGGTATGCAGGACTTGCCTTTTTACTGGATTTTTCCAGCTTAAGCTTTACGTGACTGCCATCCATGGCTGTCCTAACCTAAATATGTTTCTTAAAATAATGGCAAAAGTACATAATTAATGAGAGAATTGTTAAAACCTGACATCGTTCCTGTTAAATTTGTTTGCTTCATATTAACATTCACTATTACACCTTTTCCTCTTTGGAAAGGTGTCTTGAAATTGAATGTTTTGTGTTTTCTTGGCTGTTATGATTATGGCTGTTAAAGACATATTTGAATGTAGGTTCAGTAATGGATAGCGACACGGTGGAATATGATACTAGAACTATATTTTTCTCTTGAAACCTAATAGAACTTTGTATCAGTATGATCAGTAGTGAGAGTTTAATGTGTTTGTGAACTCAGTAGGTAATAGAGAGTGCTGGTCTTAAAGTGGGTGCTTTTGCATTGAGCAACAAATTAATCTCATTTTAAAAGATTGAGAAAGAAAAGAAAAAAACAACACTGTAAATGGTTCAAAAGTAATTATACCTTGTGCATTAGGACTAGTAGTGATTACTTACAGTGATCATCAGTACTGAAAAACTCTAATGAAATGTTGTGTTTTAATTGCAGCAACTGCTCAGCCAGGGACTGAAATATTCAATTTGCCAGCAGTCACTACCTCAGGTAGGCTTTTCAGTAAAAGGAACAACATATTACTTTACTTTTCCTGAAACATATCTTTCATTTATGTGCTTTGGGGAGTCTAGTAAATGAGGAAGATTATGCAAACTGGTAAGGTAGTATCCTACAGGAAAATTTGCTTCCTGTATCATACGGAAAAGCAGAATGACCAAAGGAAGTATCAAAAAATATTTAACTGGAAACTTAAAAATGATTTTATTTCAGTGTGCTCTACAGTCTTATACAGAGGTAGGCATCTTGAAACCGGTCATCATCTCACTGAAACAGAATTTAAATATAGTGTAGTTCAACAAAACTTGAGCTTAATTTATCAAATGCAGTTTACTTTATAAACTGGGCTATTTAAAATACTGATTTTTTTTTTTTCTGTGATAAATATATAATAAACCCCCAAACTTTCTATGAGACAAGGAAATTAAAGATAACCCAAACTTTTGCTGTATTGAAGAGGCAAGTGAGGCAGAGAATTGAACTGAAATGTGGCAGAGAAGAACTGCTGTATCTGGATCTAGAGTTGTACCACAGATGGACTGGACATGATTTTGGCCCGTTGCTTCCCCTTCTGGTACAGTGTTTGTGTCTCTTAAGTGGAGGAAGTACTGATCTCCATTAATTTAGGTGGAAGACAAGCTTTTGGAATAAATATTTGCCATATATTACGCTTCATAAGACAGGTTTGTGTGGATTATTAATGAGAGAAGTACTCTTCTGGTCTCTTACAACTGAATAATAGCTACAGGTTTTACTTAATGTGCCATCGCAATCATCATGCTCAGCTTCCTTTGCTATTTAAAAAACAACAGCAAAACAAAATAAAACTTACCCTCTTGCAAAGAATCTGACATTCAGTGGCAGTCCTGATGTAGCTCTCCCGTGTCGGCTGGCCTGTCTGACTTGTCGCCATTTTGGAGCGTGTAGCTTTGCGTTTCAAAGAAAATCTCATCTTTGCTTTTTTTTTCTCCACCTTTCTGTGTGTGTCTCAAATCTTTTCCCATACCCCTTTGTCATTTCTTTGAGATGCGTTTTTTTTTGCCTCCCCTCCCACCTTTCCTTGTATGTGTTCTTTTATCTCCCAGGTGCAGTCAGTTCTAGGGGTCATTCCTTTGCAGATCCTGCCAGTAATCTGGGTCTGGAAGACATTATTAGGAAAGCACTGATGGGAAACTTTGATGACAAGAGTGAGGAGCACGGAGTTGTAATGTCACAATCTATTGCGGTCGCACCTGGCAGTTCCAGTGCAGCAGTACCAGCCAGTAATGAGACACGGAGGGAAGAAGCTAATCCATCACCAAATTCAGGTGGGATATTGCAACTCCTAAATATTTAATGGTCTTAAATAAACAAAAAAAACTAGTAAGTTAAGGGTTTGAACACAGTGTCACTGAAAATCACTGTCTTTCCTCTAGAAGTGGTAAGAGATGTTTCCATTCCCTCTTGGTGGTCCTGGCTTTCAAAATGGGGCTGGTGGCTTCTGGAGTGTTAGCCAGTATTTCTTGGAGAGTAACAACACTGGTGAAACAGGGAAGAGATAACAGAGTATATTGGATACCTGAAGCTTGTCAGGTGTTTGATGAAAGTCGCTGTTTAATACATCACCTGGAAGGAACGTGTGCCAGCGCGAGCTGGCTTGAACTGAAAACAGCTTCCTTCCCAAAAACGGAACTAGAACTCTTGTGATGAGAACAGGGATTTTCCAGCATTAGAAGACCAGCCTACGTGGTCACTCCGTGTGGTAGATCAGCATTCCAGACGGCACCAGCGTGAAATTCCTGTTTGCTGCTATGTGATAATGTAAAGAAACAGCCATAGGCTAAAGTGCGGTTTAACATTTTTGTAAAATCTGTCCCTTCTATTCCCAGGAGGGGGTGTCAGCAAGCAGAAGTTAATCGGCAAGTCAAACAGTAGGAAGTCCAAGTCTCCTATTCCTGGACAGGGATATTTGGGAACCGAAAGACCTTCCTCTGTCTCATCTGTGCATTCAGAAGGGGACTACCACAGACAGACTCCTGTGTGGGCCTGGGAGGATAGGCCTTCATCAACAGGTGAGAAGTGGGTTTCTTTCAAACTTAACGAACCCGACGTGGTATCTGTAGAAAGACCAGACGTAGCCAAACTGTAACACTGGTATGTTGGACAAAAGTGGGGATTTTCTGAAAGATTTTCTGCGAGTTGTCACGACCGAAACCAGACTATTGTTCAGCCACAGATCTCTTAGAACAGCTCATGTTTTTGACTTGGAGAAACTCTCTTCGCTCCAGGTTCGACACAATTTCCTTACAACCCGTTGACGATGAGGATGCTGAGCAGTACACCGCCAACATCCATCGCGTGTGCCCCACCGTCCATGAGCCAAGCAACCACTCACCAACAGAACAGGATCTGGGAGCGAGAGCCTGCACCACTGCTTTCAGCACAATACGAGACTCTGTCTGACAGTGATGACTGAACTATGCAGATTCTTCTTTTTTTTTTTTTCTTTTGTTTTTTTTTTTAATTTGCGGGTCAAAAAAAGAAATCTATTTTTGACTTGTGCCCATAGAGACTTTCCAAGAGAGCAAGGGCCACACAATGAAGAATTGATGGAGAGTCCGTTAAATGCCTTCTGCACCGGCCGCGTGTTGGAGGAGCGTGATCAAGAAGGTTGACTTACTAAAGATAAATATGTAAAGAGTTTTTAAAAATGTGGACTATTCCTGTTCTACATCTATTTGTAAAGAAAACCATATTGTCTTTAAATCATTCTTCTGTAAATAGAGAGTACTTTTTGCAGTGTTTTTTCCCTTGCTATAGTATCTGGTGTACTTATGTTCAAATCATTGCCTAAACTTTGGGGGTCATTTTGTAATTTTTTTTTTTAAGCATTTTCTCCAGTGTAGGAGTACTCTTCATAACCCTAGCCCTCCCTACTAGCCTAACCATAACCCCAGCCTCCCAGCCAGTCTAGCATCATTGCCCATTTAATGCCATGCCACTCCTTGCAGGCATTGTGCNATGCCCCTCCTTGCAGGCATTGTGCTTTTTTATCTACATTTTTTTTTTTTTTTTCCCCTAGACACACTTTCTCGGTGGTGTTCAAGCTCTTGTGAAAATGTTTTTTTTTTTTTTTTTTTTTAAGACTGACCCCTTAATGAATTCTGTACATTAACATAGTCCGGTTCGCTGGAATAAGATGATATATTTCTTTGAATTTTAAATTCTGCCACATTGTAAATTTTTTGGTGCAGTTGGTTTTATTTAGCAACACTGCAGAAATATTATTGCATGGGTATGTTATGGTTCATTTTTAAAAGGATAAAAAAAAAAAAAAAAGAAAAAAGAACAGCTTCTGGGGGCATACCTCACTGTTATGCACACTGGGAATTTTAACTGTGCCCCAAAAGCCTATCGTAGTGTTTTTTGTTTCTGCATTGTATGCAGTCAAAACAGGCTACTAAATTTTACTATCATATTTAACCACAGCAAACGGCTTATCTGAACAGAGGCTCTGGGTGGGTTGAAAAATCCTTTAAGAAGAAAAACCCTCTACATCCCAAGTTTAAATAAAACAGAATGCTTTTATAGAATAATTGAGCAACACATGAATCTTGCAACATAGAATAATGGAGCAACACACGAACTTGGCTTCTGTTACAACCATTTTGAAATAGGTACTGTGATTTTTTTACCTTCCTCCAGTCTGATTTTAAAATCTTTATGTAATAATTATTTTAAAGTCTGCATCCCCATCCCACTCCCTAGCCCTCTAAGCAAGCTTTTGGTGGAAGTCCTTACAAATGCTTGGCTTAACTCCTAAAGTGTGCAATACTTGTTAGGGTGATTTTTATTTTTAATTTTAAATTGTATATGGTACTAGGAGAGTCTCCTTAATCATTCATCTATCAATGCCTGCTATGATATGCTTTGTAGCTCATGTATACATACATCTGGTTAGTGAGATCACAGGGTGTCCTGACATCTGCCTTCAAAACCATCTTATTTTTTTGCTGCACTGACCTCAGGAAGCAAATTTCACATCTTCCTGGGTGGAAGGACTGATTGACAGATAGCACTGAGGTGGGGGGGCAGGGAGGGGCATGATCTGTCAGATTCCAAACTGCTTTTGCATCTCACTGATGAGTCTTTGCCTTGAAGTTTCTTTCCAGTCAAAATATTTTTAATTTAACACTGTATTGACAATGCTCTGTATGGAAGGTATCCTGCAGCTGTGTAACCTTAAGCCATGTAAGCTCTGCATCTTATGGAAGGACTGTAATGGTCCAGTTACAAACAGGAAGAAGTAGAAAACTATTTCCCAATAGCAAATTTACTTTAGAGGAAAGAGCCTTTCTGATGCCCCTCAGCGTGAAAGAGAAAAAAATCCAAAGGAACTCATTTGGAAACTTGACACTGTGCTGCAAATACAGAATTATTTTGCTACTTTTTTTAAACACTGCATCATAGTAGATCAGTTGGAGTCTTAAATCTCCTCCCAGTCTTTCTCTAAGAAAGATTTTTCTCACCCTCCTCTCCTTTACCCTTCTGATTTAAAGTAGGGAAGTTTTCATCCTGTTTGTAGACCTGTGCTCTTAATGTTTTTGTTCCCACAGCAACATATACTGGAAATTTTTTCGATCAGCCCTTTTCATAGATTGAAATTTGGAGTGGAGAGTTCAGTTCCATTCTAAAAGTCACTTGTTCTCACTTTCTTAGTGTAACAAATACAGCGTGAAAGAGGCATGTACAGACAACTGTCTTTGCTAACTGTACAGTAAGTATTGGCATGTTCATTGCAAAGCTTCGTGTTATTGCTGCTGCAGCAGCAAGATATCCAAGGTAGGATAGTCACTTTCTCCTGAGATACAGCTTGAGTGGCATTTGCACATAAAATGTTGCTGCTTTTTTTTTTTTCTTCTGTTTGTTACCAGAGTTCTAACTTCTCCAGTGTAAAAACCTCTCCAGAGCCTACATTAGGGTTTACCACAATTCCAGTAATTTTCAAGTATGGAATTACATCTGACCTGTTTCAAACAGGAAGGTGTTTGTAAATCATGTTTACAAAGTGTAGTTTACTACAAATTTTTAACTGATTTCCAATCAGCGCTTTCACAATGCTTTCATCTTGGTATGTTTTGTGATTCTGATATGAAATCATTTAAGACTTGAAAAACCCATGCATCATAAAACTCAACTTTTTTTTTCCACACAATGTCTTCAGTAGACAGTGACTTCTGGATTCAGACCAATTAATAAAGGGGATCAGTTCTCCATTTGCTTTTCCTGTGTCTCCCTCTTGTTTTGCAGCATCAAGTTATGTTCCTGAGAACAGGCAAAACACTTGACTTCCCCGAGGGGGTGCTGCAGGGTTCCCAGTTAACGCTGCTGCAGTGTCTGAGGTCTGCCACTTAGCAACCCAAACCCAGGACCTGAACACACTAGGCTCTAAAGAAGAGTGGCTCTTTCTGTTAGTACAAGGTGCCTATAACAGCCATATTTTTCCTTCCTAGCTTGCTGAGAAGAAAGCTGTATATGCAACTAAGGGTTTTTTCACCTTCAGTGAACATCTACTTTGGAAGAGCTGTGTGCCTCCTCTTAGTTAAATAGAGCTGAAGCCACTAACGCTACTGTAAGTAACCTAATAGTGATGCAGTTTAACATTAAGGGTTGTATCAACCAGCTCAGACTCTTACAAATGAGGTTGAAATAATTCTTGGTTAGGGACAAAATTAGTTCTATCCTAGCTAAATATGAATTTGGTAACTTCTGGTTTAATTCTCCTTTGTCTTTAACGTCAGGCTTCCCTGCAGGGCAGAACTGAAAAATTCTGTTGTGCAGAGCAGGCTGTTCATACCTGATTCACACAAAGGCCTGAAGCTTACAAACCTGACAGTTTGTACAAACTATCTTTTGCAACAGGAAGCCTCAGCATTCTAGCACTGAGCCTTCCAAGAAGGGAGGAGAGCTTTGGCACTTAGTGTGCTCCTGAGAGGGGTAAGGTAGCCAAGTGTTTTATTTCTGATAGCAGCTCTGATGCAGTAACATCATCTCACCCCTCTTCTGAGAGGACATGTTCTATCTTTGAATGTTAAATGCTTTGAAGAAAAACTCTTGAACTTCAGGCAATGTGTTTGAAAAGGTTGAATGGGGCTACAGCTCTGTTACTACACAGGTCTAGTCTGGGAAATGCTCTGTTGAAGTTAAACACAGGGAGCTGTAGCACTGACACAAGTACACCCTGCTGTGCCGGCCAGTGTGTAAAGAGCAAGACAATTCCTGCCTGTTCTTTTTCGTGACACAGCTTTAGTAGGGCCATGTTTTGAAACAGAACACGTCTGTGAACAGTCAGGAATAGCAAACAACCACTCCTTGACTTAACTTCAAATATCAATACCAGGCTAGACTTGAACTTCACTGGCAGTCAAGGCAGAGTTAAACCACTAGCACAGTAGGTCACTAACCAGAGACTACACAACAAATTTACATAGTTAAAATGTCACAGCTTTATTTTGGGCTGAGTCCTTAGGCAATATCAGCCCTTCTTGTTAAGCAGTCCTTAAAATACCCATTACTCTTTCCCTGGAGAGTTGCACCAAACTACTCCTGGGCTGCTTGTACTGACCAGCCCTTGCTGCTGTCAGCCACTTCAAGGTTGGGCTCTGTGGCCAAACTTACTTGGAGCCTTTTCTCCTCCTGGCCAGCTCAGCTAGTTCTTCCTGGATATGCTGGGCAGAAGCAACATCTCCCTTCTGTTGTGCCTGCTTGAGAGCTTCTTGGTACACTTGTTTTGCTTGCAGAAAGTCTTCTGTAGCAAGAGGGAAAAGGGGCATGGCTAGCCAATTACACTGGCCATTTTTAGGGTCCCCTCCTGAAGCTGACCACAAGCAGAAGACACACAAGGACTCCTCAGAACATAGCAACTAGGGAGGTGCTGAAAACATCCAGCATAGGGTGCCGTGAGTACTAGACAGCAGCAATGAAGATGGGACAAGGTGCTGCTTCAGCATTGACATCTCCTAGAAACAAGTCTCAAGCCTGTTTTTTGTCCTTTTGAGACTGTCACTGTACACACAGGACAAGGGAAGTAAGATCCTGGAAACCTTTTGGAGTCAGATGCATTTACCTCAGCCAGGATGCTTCAGCAGGCAAATTCAATTTCACCACCACACAAGTTGTCTACACAAAGTCAGGAGACCTACTGCTTAAACTAAAAACAGTAACACAAAAGCAGCACTGCAGTTCAATCCTACAGGACAGCTATGTGCAGTCAGCACAACAGTGACACAGGCTGGGCATTTATCTACCTACCTTTGTGCATCAGAATTGCTGCCAGGTTATTCAGCACCATGTGCTCCTCGGGGTGTTGAGTCTCCTTGGCCAGCTCAGCTGCTCTCTTCACACAGGAGTGCGCCTCGTCGTAGTGTCCCTGGGCGTCCAGGACGGTCGCCAAGTCATTCATCAGGACCACGGTCTGCACCAGGATGGAAAAGGAAGCCTCAGAGCAAGATGTGAAGAAGTCTGGGGCAGCAGGAGCACATTCAGGCCCCCCTCACACTAGTAAAAATAGCATTTCCCAGAGAAGCTTTCAGTAGCAAGTGTCTTATATTTATGTATCTCAGCATGCTGCTCATCCTTCCTGCCAGGAAAACAGAACTTCTGATGCCAGCAAAGCTGCTTTCAAAGCTGCTTCATTCCCTAGGAAATCAGCCTTTCTTTCCCTAGTAGCCAGCTACAGTTGTACACGTCACCTGTGGATGAGTCTCTCCCTGAACATCATTTGATATCTGCAGAGCCTTCTCATACATTTTTTGGGCCACTGGGAGCTGGTTAATGCTTAGGAGATAGCGAGCATAGGAGTCTAGGCTCATCCCAAGCAAGAGACGGGTGTTGGCCTTTTCTTCAGCTGCAAATAGAGAGGAGTGGAAGTGATCACTTCTACAAGACCCAGCATGAGTCTCCATCCTGCAAGAGCAGGGAACTCATGGAGTGTGAAAATAATGGATTGACATAAAGAGGGTGCTTAGGCAATATGGAAAGCACCATCAAGGACAGGAGAAAAGATGAGAAGCCTTTGCCTGACAAGGCAGTCCCACCTGGCAAGACATCCTCAGGCAAGTCCTTTTGCTTAGCAATCTTCTCCTCTAAGGTCAGGATGCAGAACTCGTAACCAGCCAGGGCCAATTTGTGCCTGCAAAGAGCAACAACTCAACAAAGCAAGGCTTCTTCCACCCCTAAAGGGACAGAGGTGAACACCTTCAATCTCTCATTCTAGAAGGCCCGTAAGACAGCTTTTCCCCTTTGCCAGATCCTTCCTGCCAGCAGAGCTCTCTTCTTGATCATGGCCTGGACTCTTCTCTTGACCCAGGGGCAAAGGGATCTAAGAAGTGGACAGGACCACCCTCCCCCCAGACAAAGGCAGGTGATGCTCTATGGAAAAAAATGAAGCTACAAGTTGCCAGCCACCACCTTCCAAAGCTCCCTCTCCTGTGAGGGGTAGAGTTAAGACTAAAGAGTGATGTCCTCTGTGACTACTTCAGCCCTAAGCTGGGCAGGTCCTAACTGCAATCACTTTGCTACAGCACAGTGGGTAGGCAAACATCATGCCTGTGAGAACCTTTATGTTGATGGGATCTTGTCACATCAAGGCTTCCTCGGGCACTTTATTCTTAAAGAGCCTCTGTGTGGCCACCACTGCCACTGTGAGGCTGAGATGAAAGCAAAAGATGCCCTTAGTAGGGAACTCACTGTTTCTGAGCAGCATAGATACTGGCCAGCTTGAGGGACATCTCAAGGATTGCATTGTCATCCTGCCGGGAGGAGACACAACAGTTACTCCTCTTGCATCCCCTCAATGGAAACACTACTTTCTCAGAGAAGAAGCTTAGACCTTAAAAATCCCCATCCTGTTGTCCCCAAAGCTGCCATCCATTCAAAGGAAGTTCTGGAGATGCCAGCAAGCTCATAACTACTGCTGCCAGTTTCCAGTAGGAGATATTACAGCACAAGAAACAGACCAAAGACTTGTGCACCACACTGTTGGTATTTTCAGCCTTTATCAGAACGTACCTCCTTCATGTCCCCTGCAAGCAAATAGCTCATACTTGCTTTGTAGAGCTTTTCTGCCTGAAATGAGAATTTTGAAGAGAATACTGAGGAATGATGGCAGTTAAAAGATCTCTACCCATCACAGAGGCAGACTGCTGGGAGAAACCCGTCTTACAATTTGTGGCATTTGCATTGTATGTCAAGACCAGTTAGAAGTGGAAAGCTAACCAGTGCCCACTGGTACGGCAACTACTGGGTCCTTTCAGCGTCTACTTTAGGACTACTACACCAGCCACGAGTTTACCACATCTGTGTGCTTTCAGGGCTTCCCCAGATTGATTTTCCTTGGGACAGCCACCTAAATACTTCACTGTGGCACTAGTAAGAAGCATTCCTTCCCATGCACACCATGCTGGAGCTCAAAGTTTAACCGTGAGGGCATTTTTCTCAGCAGCATGTGCTCCACAGGACTGCCATCCCGAGGCAGACTATTCAGCTTTATGCTGGGAGGTCTCTGCCTCACACCTCTCGGTACGCAGCATGTCACAGCGCACCGCACCTTCACAACCTTGCACAAGATGTCAGCCTCTTAAAATTCAGAGGAGAAAAAACCCCAGAGTTACTCACGTTGTCCAGCTGTCCCTGCATGTAGGCCACGTTTGCCATCTGGAAGAGACAGACAGTGCTGCAGCAGAGACCAGCCTCAACACAGCTGCTTTCCCTTCTACCTACAGCTCCACAGCACAGCTCTACACCCCTCCGAAGGGAACTACTGCCCCATGGCGACTTCTAGCCCGGACTAGACAGGACAAGGGCCGGTCCCGAGCAGGAGGGCGGCCAGGTCCGGCCCCCGGAGCCTCACCATGCTGTAGGTATAGACGATGGCTTTCCTATTATCCGACCGGTGCGACAGCCGCAGGGCTTGGTGCAGGATCTTGTCGGCCTCCTCCAGCTCGCCCTTCATGACGCTGAGCTGCAGAGCGAGAGGGAAACGCCGCGGGGTAGGTGACCGGCCGGGCCTCGGTTGAGCGAACATCCCGCGCCCCCGGCCGCCACGTCCGGCAGGGCCCGGCGCCTCCCTCACCTTGGCTCTCTTCAGCAGGAGGATAATGGCGTCCTCGCCGTCCTCCTCCTCGCCATCCTTGGGGAAGAGAGAGAGGCCTACGGGGCGAGGGTGACCGGTGACCTCCGCCCGCACCGTGCCGCCCCGGCCCGCCGCCCGCCTCACCTCCAAGGAAACCCAGGGCCACGCCGCCCGGCCGGGCCCAC